>JAJMIF010000184.1:0-38363 GCA_030583505.1 Sugiyamaella castrensis
ATCTGTATAGCGTCTCGAGCGTAGCGAGAGCTAGGTCTAAGGCAATGCCCCCAGTCGCCGGAGGCAAAAGCAGAGGGAGGCCAGTATCTCAATCTATCGCCTCCTTCTCTCTAAAGCTCCGGATTCTGTTACCTTAAGGTGACCTTTCTTTGCCTCTCTTTATGCCCAACTTGCGTAAGTAAGTTACGTACTCGCTGTACAGTTGTACGTTGCGAAATGACGGACCGTTCTGCGGGTACGCGATTTAGCCGTCCCGTTTAAAACTTCGGAAACCGGAAACTAATAAGTTCCCGATCCTTTTTTCTTAATTGTTCGGTTGCATAAGAAGGTCCCGGAACTGCTTGATCTTACAAATCGGATCAGGACATACATGTACGTTACACATTAAACTACTACGACCTGGGAAGACAACCTGTTGATCAACCTTAATATTAACGTCAATTTCAACGTCGAAAGATTAGGAGCTAGGTAGTGAAACGGGTGGCGGTGGTAGAGAGAGGTAACCAGGCAGGAGGCCCGATTAGAGAGTTGGTAGCTGTTAGTATAGCTTACTGCTACTACTAGAGCGACTGGCGTTTGTATTACTCACAGTTACTCACGCGAATGATCAAACTATTACATGATATGATTCAGATGGATATATAAATATGTATGTTAATAATCATGTAAGAAAATATATATATACCGAGTAGAAGTGTGAGTAGAAGTTTGATTTCTGAAGTTTGGTTTCAAGTATAAAGCCTACGTACAACTTGATAAGATACTGAACATCATTATTTCTCCGAGGATACTCAAGTAAGAATTACAACCAGTGATCGTGCAGTCGATTTCGTAATCATCATTTTGTAATCACATGATGATTACGAAATCGAAAGCTAGCTAGCTAGATCTATCGATCTCGATCTCCATGAATTGATAGATACTCTAGATATAATGGAATCGTGAATATATTAGATCATAATGACCGTCACCTGTGAATTCTATCTATTCTTTTGTAATGATAATGAGTCTTAATTTTTTTTACTAACAACTTTTGATTGCAGTCAATCATAGTTTTGAAACCTGTGAATCATTTATTGAAATCTTCCTTCTGGTAAATAATCCTGTCATATCTTACCTAGCATCCGTTCTGGGGTACCGGTTCACGAGTTGTTTTTTCGTCGTGACTTTTTTCAACCTTGATGATCTTTCGTACTCAAGGTAGGTTCTTTTTGGTTCTTTTTCCATGCGTTGACTCCCTATATTCCATTGTGTCTTCGGAGGCTGGGCTAGTGCTGTTGTACCCTTAGTTTTGAACCTGTCTTCCGGACTCTCCTGCACTGATGAGCCCATTTAGGTTCTATCCCTATTCTATACTAACTTGTTAGATGTCCGAATTAACTCAAGAAAAAGTTCCTGAGTCTTATTATACTCCCGATAATGAACGGGAACTTATCCGTGAATTGGCTAGACAATTAACTAATGAATCTGAATCTCATGAAAAAGAAGTTTTCAACCTAATAAAATCTTATTCGAGAGTAAGAGAAGATGAATCTTATGATAGTACCGGTTCTAATCCAATGAATCCCTTTCATGATAATATAACTGATTCTGAATTAGATCCTAATTCTCCTAATTTCAATTCAGTTGCATGGTCAAAAAATATGTATGCAATTTTCCAATCTGATTCTGAAAGATATAAAACTAGAGAACTTGGGTTCGCTTATAAAGATCTACATGCATATGGATATGGTACTGAAGCTGATTTCCAACCTACTGTCACTAATACTTTTATTAAGGCTGCTTCATGGAGTGTGAATGCTATTTCCGGTTCTAAAGATCGTACCCATGTAGATATCTTAAAGCCTATGGATGGGTTGGTTCTTCCTGGTGAATTACTTGTAGTGTTAGGTCGTCCTGGCGCTGGTTGTTCGACTTTACTTAAAACTATTGCTCAACAGACTTATGGTTTTCATATTGATGAGAAATCGGTTATTAATTATAATGGAATTTCCCCTCATGATATTAGAACTCAATTCCGAGGTGATGTTATCTATAGTGCTGAATCAGAAACTCATTTCCCTCATTTAACTGTTGGTCAAACTTTATTATTTGCTGCAAAAATGAGAACTCCTGAAAATCGAATCCCTGGTGTTAGTAGATTACAATATGCAACTCATATGAGAGATATGGTCATGGCAACTTTTGGTCTTTCTCATACAATGGATACTAAAGTTGGTAGTGATATTGTTCGTGGTGTTTCTGGTGGTGAAAGAAAACGTGTTTCTATTGCTGAGGTGGCTCTTAGTGGTGCTCCGTTACAAGCTTGGGATAATTCAACTCGTGGGTTGGATTCTGCTACTGCTTTAGAATTCGTTCATACTTTAAAAACTGGTGCCTCTGTTTTTAATAATACTTCATTGGTTGCTATTTATCAAAGTTCTGAAGAAATGTATAATTTATTTGATAAAGTTGTTCTTCTTTATGAAGGTCATCAGATTTTTTTTGGTAAACGAGGAGACGCTAAAACTTTCTTCTATGAAATGGGGTTTGATAGTAAACCTAGACAGCCAACTCCTGATTTTTTAACATCGTTAACAAGTCCTTCTGAAAGAATAGTTAGACCGGGGTTTGAAAATAAAGTCCCTCGTACTCCTGCCGAGTTTGAAGTTCGTTGGAAATCATCGCCTATTTATGCTGAACTTAGAAATGAACTTGATAATTATCTTTCTGCTAACCCTGAAGGGGGAGAGAATTATCAATTATTCAAGGAATCTCATACAGCTAGACAAGCTAAACGTCTTCCTCATAGATTGCCTTACACGGTTGGATTTGGTGATCAGATCAAATATTTGATTGGTAGAGGATATCAAAGAATTATGGGCGATTTTTCTATGCAATTCGCCACAATTTTCGGTAATTCTTCTATGGGTCTTGTTATGGCATCTATGTTTTATAATTTGCCATCAACCACTGGCTCATTTTATCGTCGTAGTGCTTTATTGTTTTTTGCCATTCTATTTAATGCTTTTTCTTCTTTTTTGGAAATCTTTTCATTATTCGAAGCTAGACCTATTGTTGACAAGCATAAGCAATTTGCTTTATATCACCCTGCCGCTGATGCTTTAGCTTCAATTTTAACTGAGTTTCCTTCTAAAATTTTAGTGTCGATCACTTTCAATCTGGTTATTTATTTCATGGCTAATCTTAGAAGAACTCCCGGTCATTTCTTTATTTTCTTGATTGTTGCATTTTCAACTACTATCTCAATGTCTCATTTGTTCCGAACCGTTGGTTCTGTGACTACATCGATTCAAGAGGCTATGGTACCTGCTACTGTTTTATTGTTGGCGTTAGTTATCTATACTGGTTTTGTTATTCCTACTGATTATATGCATAAATGGGCAAGATGGATTGTAAGTATACACGTGTGGGCCGAAGTAGGGGTCTGGGGGGAATCTGTTACTAACTATATAGAACTATATTAATCCTGTGGCTTATGGGTTTGAATCTTTGATGGCGAATGAGTTTCATGGCAAAAATTATACTTGTAGTTCATATATTCCTGCAGGACCGTCTTACACCAATTTACTGCCGGACGGTTTCGTTTGTTCGGGAACTGGAGCTGTAGCCGGTCAAAATTATATTAATGGTGATGTTTATCTTTACGATTCATTCAAATATAAGCACGATCATTTATGGCGTAACTTTGGTATTGTTATTGCTTTCTCTATTTTCTTTTTGGGCACCTACCTTCTTGGAGGCTGGTTAAATCCTGGATTACGATCAAAAGGCGAAGTCCTTGTTTTCCAAAGATCCAGTTTAAAAACTCTTAAAAAAGAACGTAAACTTCGATCTGCTATTTCTGCTGGAGATGAAGAATCCGGAAAAGCCTCTCCTGCTAATGATTCATTTATCAATGAGCGAGAAGGTGATAATGGTTCATCAGATAATAGTGTTGTTCAACATGCTGTAGAGACTAGTAATGATATCTTTTATTGGAAGGATGTTTGTTTTGATATTAAGATCAAGGGTCATGAAAGAAGAATTTTAGATTATGTAGATGGTTGGGTTAAGCCTGGTACTTTGACTGCTCTTATGGGTGCTTCTGGTGCTGGTAAAACTACTCTTCTTGATACTTTGGCAAACCGTGTAACCATGGGGGTCGTAACTGGTGAGATGTTTGTCAATGGTTATCCTCGTGATGAGTCCTTTCAACGATCAACAGGATATGCTCAACAGCAGGATTTACATCTTGAAACCGCCACTGTTCGTGAAGCTCTTACATTCAGTGCTCTTCTGCGTCAAAATAAGGAAATTCCTCGTGAAGAGAAGATTGCTTATGTTGATGTTGTTCTTAAAATTCTTGAAATGGAGTCATATGCTGATGCTGTGGTTGGTGTACCTGGTGAAGGTCTTAATGTGGAACAGCGTAAACGTCTCACTATTGGAGGTAAGTAATAGAAGGGGTGAAGTGGGTCTGTGGAGATGGCTCTATAAGGAAGCTGTCTTACTTGGAAGATTCATAAGTTGCCTATATTTAGATCATTTTATTTTTTTTCAATTTCTAACAGAATAGTGGAACTTGCAGCAAAACCAAAACTTCTCCTTTTCTTAGATGAACCTACATCCGGTTTAGATTCCCAAACGGCCTGGTCAGTTTGTCAATTAATGAGGAAATTATCGGATGCTGGACAGGCTATTCTATGTACTATTCATCAACCTTCTGCAATGCTAGTTCAAGAATTCGATCGATTGCTTTTCTTGGCCAAAGGAGGCAAGACTGTTTATTTTGGCGAAATTGGTCCGAATTCTAAGACCCTCACTAGTTATTTTGAGAGAAATGGTGCGGACCCATGCCCTCCAGACGCTAATCCTGCTGAATGGATGTTACATGTTATTGGTGCAGCTCCAGGATCTGTATCTAATCATGACTACAGTGAAGTCTGGAACAATTCCCCTGAACGTGAAGCAATTCGAGCGGAAATTGATCGCATGAAGAAGGAGTTTGGTGTTGATACTCATGCTGCTGCAATTCTTGCTCATACTGATACAAAGAAAAAAGCTAATCAGTTTGCAACTGGTATGTTTCAACAATATTTGATTGTTACTAAGAGAGTTATGGAACAATATTGGAGGTCGCCGACTTATATTTGGTCGAAACTTGGTCTTGCAATCTTTGCTGCTTTGTTTAATGGATTTTCATTCTTCAAAGCTGGTGACACTTTGCAAGGAATGCAGAATCTTATGTTTTCAGTTTTTATGTTCATGATGATTTTCAATAGCGGAGTACAGCAAATGATTCCCTTTTGGGTTAAGCAGAGAAATCTTTATGAAGCTAGAGAACGACCAGCTAAGATCTTTAGCTGGGTCGCTTTTGTTGGAGCACAGGTTACTGCTGAAGTCCCTTGGCAAATTCTCGCTGGTACTATATCATACTTCTGCTGGTACTATCCTATTGGATTTTATAGAAATGCCGCTTATACTGATACAGTTCATTCACGTGGTGGAACCATGTATCTTTATGTGATTTCATTTTTCGTTTATATTAGCACTATGGGACAGATGTGTATTGCAGGAATTGAACTTGGTGATACTGCTGCCAATATTGCGTCATTATTGTTTACCATGTGCCTTATTTTCTGTGGTGTGTTGTCAAGTAAAAGTACATTAAATTTCTGGATCTATCAATATTATTTTAATCCTTTTCAATATCTTGTTGGTGGATTATTGTCAGTTGGTATTGGTAATTCGCCTGTTAAATGTGCTGAAGTTGAATTTGTTGTTGTAAATCCGCCTAGTGGTGAGACTTGTCAAACTTATCTGAATAAATATATTGAAACGGCTGGTGGTTATGTCAACAACCCTAATGCGACTAGTAACTGTCAAATATGTTCGATTGCTGATACAAATGCCTATCTTGCAAGTGTAGATATTTTTATTGATCAGAGATGGCGTAATTATGGTATTTTTATTTCTTTCATTGCATTCAATATAATAATGACTTTTTTTTTCTATTGGTTGGCTCGTGTTCCAAAGAGAAAGGACAGGGTCAAGAGATCTTGAACAAAATACCAAACAGGAAAAAATAATCTTTTATAGAAAAATAATCAGTAATAATAGAGATAATAGTATAACTAATTTTTCACTTCCTGTTCTTCATTTCGTAAATTCCAATCTGACTTACTAATATATTTCTGAGTGGACTCCGAGCTCCGAGCCCGAGCCGGAGCGAGACGAGAGAGTGGGTCCTGACGTGGACGAGTACCCAAGGCGATATCTATTTCAGCCCCAGCTATCTATTGGAGACTGATGAAAAAGCAAATGCTGCTCGCAGCATGATGCCACAGTTCGATAAAGTAGTAATACAAGGGATAAAATCCGGGGTGAGCCGACGAAATAAAAACAAAAACAAACATAATTCTTTATTATCTAATGTAGGTGATACCTTTCTTAACTCCTCCCTAGATTCTTGATATTTTAGGCATCTCTTAATAATATGGTCAATTGTTTCCACTTCATCACAGCAATTCCATCTCTTATTATCATCTTCTGAAACCATTCTCCAACTTTAGCGTGTCCACATCTATGCTGAACAATTTTACTTAATAGCTTCTAGGCTCTCTTCTCATTACATTAACCAATTGCAACTTGAAAACAATCAAAAGATAACATTCGAAGAAATGAAGAAAATGTTGATTCTTGCCAAGAATCACTCATAGTTCAGGTGCCTAAATAGGCCTATTTAATTCTTTCGATTCAGTCACTGCCACATTATCTCTACAAAAGATATGTTATGTTACTCAATTCAGTTATAAATCAAAGTTCAACTTTGTTATCTCATAGGCGGTTAAAAGTATCTCTTCTCCGCACCTCCTCCTAGACAACGAACGTTTATTACTACCCCTTGATCTGATTTCACTGATTAAATGTGTTTCTTATTCTAGCATTACGCGCATATCAATTTCATTGTTGCATTTAATCATTTTTTAGATAAGGAAAGATATTAGATCTGACATTACGAACGTGACAAAACTATTTTTTCTTTTTTTGCCACTTCCCTGCATATTTGTTATCTACATTTTGATAAGATACAGATTTGATTGCTTTCCCAAAAAGGAAATGTATCTAGTTAAGTGCGAGAAACGGAAACTAACTTATCGCTGTACGCATAAAATTACCTACTTTGATAAGGTCCAGGTCTCATTGATTTAAGAGGGCGTTAGATAGCGATATGGGAAGTTGACTTTTTATTTTATCTTTTGGAAGTTGAAATCATTTGTCAAACGTCATTATTGTTCACGGAGATTCGGAAACGGTTGCCGATTATCCACATTATTATTATCTGATTGGTGTGCTGTATATGCTATAACTGTTCTGAGGTCTGGTTAGTTCTCACTTTCTTATTTCTATTTATCATTGATCTGCCTTATATATTTCATAACTCGCCCCCTATAGATAAAAGAAGCCAGAAATATTGTACTGAGTAAACGTTTTTTCTGTTCTTTTTATTTTATTTCTTCATCATTGTATCCATTATCATCTTATCATTATGACAGTTTCTGAAATATCACATGAAAAGCTTATTGCTGCTGCTAGAGAGAGAAGAGACAATCAACTTCCGGAAAAATATAGACTTACTAAAGATCAACTGCCTCATCCTCATGTTAAAGATGTAACCAAGTTTGCTCACGAATCTGGTCTATTCACCAAGCAGGAACTTGCTATCACTGATAGCAATATCAAACAAATCCTTGAGAATATTGCTTCTCATAATTGGACATCTCTTCAAGTTACTGAAGCCTTTTGCAAACGAGCGGCTTATGCTCATCAGTTAACTAATTGTATGACTGAAATGTTCTTCGATAGAGCTGTTGAAAGAGCCAAGTTTTTAGATAACTATTATAAAGAAAATGGAAAATTGTATGGCCCTTTTCATGGAATTCCAATTTCTATTAAGGATCATCACCAAATTAAAGGCACTACTGTGACTATTGGATTTACTGCTTGGTCTACTGAGGTATCTTCTGAAGATTCCGCTATCATTACCATGCTATACGATCTAGGAGCTGTCTTATATTGTAAGACCACAGTTCCAGTTGCAATGATGATGCCAGATACTGAAACTCATCTTTTTGGACGCACTAGTAATCCTAATAATCTGGATCATTCTGCTGGTGGTAGTAGTGGAGGAGAAGGTGCTTTATTAGCATTTGGTGGCTCACCCATTGGTGTAGGATCAGATGTTGGTGGTAGTATCCGAATTCCCGCTCATTATAATGGATTATTCGGACTTAAACCAACCGCATCAAGATTCCCTATAGCGGGAAATAAATCTGGTTTGCGTGGTCAACATACAATTAAATCGGTTGTAGGACCCCTTAGTCCTTCATTGGATTCTTTAGAATATTTTACTAGAGTTATGTTCAATTCTGGACCAGAGAAATATGATCCTTTTAGTAATCCAATTCCTTGGAGGGAGCCTGAATTACCTGAGAATTTGGTCTTTGGTGTTGTTAGAACTGATAATTATGTTCATCCTACTCCTGCAATAGAACGAGCGTTAGAAAAAACAATTTCTGCTCTTGAGAAGCAAGGTCATCAAGTTGTAGATTGGGAACCTTATGAGCATGCAACCCTTGATAGAATTTTGGATAAAGCCTTTGTATCCGATGGAGGCAAATTTGTAGCCCAAAGTCGAGAAGGAGAACCTTTATTCCCATATATGGAACCTTATGGACGAGTTAAAGAGGCTGGGTGTAGTGAGCTTTGGGAGCTAAATCATCAGAAGTCTTTAATTGAACTAGAGTATTTCAAAAGATGGGATGAATCAGGGAGATTATCTAAGAGTGGTAGACGTATTGATGGAATTATTATTCCTGCAAGTCCTGTGTCTTCTCATCCTCCGCATCATTTTTGTTATGTTGGATATACTAGTGCTTTTAATGCTCTTGATTATCCGTCTGTAGTATATCCTGTTCTTCGATCGGATGCTTCTATTGATGGTAAACCATTTCGTGAGCCACTTTCTGAAAAGGACAAGAAAGTATGGGATGATTATGATCCAGAGGTTTATGATAACGGATGTGTAGGTTTACAGATTGTTTGTCGAAGGCATGAAGATGAGAAGGCATTAGCTCTAGCCAGGGTTATTGTTACAGCTCTTCAGGAGTAGGTTAGTGAATAAGTTAAATAAACATGAAATTATAAACATAGTTCTAGAATTGTTTTCAGCTCCGGTGGGCTGGGCTCTGCCGAGACTTGTAGCTCGCTTCGCTCAAGGTTAAGTCTGCGTGAGAGGTTAGGCCACCCAATTTAAGCTGACAAGAAGAGTATCCTAAATATCGAGCAGAGTGAGGTAGTGCCCAATAGCCCGAGGCAAATCTACGGGATCTCGAGCGAAGCGAGAGTGCGGGAGTCTGTGGGAAACGTCCCAGCCGCCGCAGGCAGATGCGGTATGAATGAGTGATATTCAAACATTAATAATTTATTTAAAATTGTAAAAACACACTAAAAATAATATCAATTTTTATTTGTCTTAAGCTAATGAACCAAGGGAACAATTTGAGTCTCAGCAATCTTTGCGTAAAGCTTAGCACCTCTTCGACGGAAATGCTTTCCAGCATAAACGAAGATTAAAAATGTTAAACCAGTAACAAGAGATAAAATGGCAGCAGCAATAAAAGTATTCTGTAATCCATCACGATCAATCCAAGGAGTAATACCATAATTAAAGGCAAATGATATAGTATTACGACATAAAATAACAGAAACTAATGCTTCACCAGAAATATCTTTGTAACTATCAATAACATATGAAAGAGAGAATGAACCAGCTAAAACGTTACAAATCGCAGTAAATGCAGCAGAAAACAAAAGGCCAATCCAATGAATTTGATGATAAGCACCAACTCCCCAAAGGATAAGACTGCCTGGTAAAAGAATATTATAAGCAACCAATCCCCATAATCTCTGTTCAGGTTCTCTAATACCTTTGTTCTTCCTAGCCATGGCTAAAGTGAAATAATCACACAACGGACCAGAATAAAACCCACCAATAAGAGCGCCAATTAAAGGTGCTAAATAACTTAATCCAACACCAGCACTAGAGAAATTATAAGGAGGAGCTGATAAAATAGATGAAGAAGTAGCATTAAATACATTATACCATGCAAGTCCCATCCCATAGAAGAATCCACACCAAGCAATAATGGGGAATACGAAGAATAAATAAACAGGTCTCCACATCATATCAAAGAATCCACGAGGGGTAACTAATTCATTAACTTTCCAAAGTTTCATTTTTTCGAAAAAGGTTAATCGACGATATTGATTACTAAAATTTCTTTCAGTAGCAACAGTTAAAAATTGAGCTTTGTTAACATCACTAACATCAGTTGCAACATCAGATTCTTTAGTATTTCTATTATACATTGTATCTTCATAGAAAAAGAAAGCAAGAACAAAATTAAGAGCCAAAATAATAGCACACCAGTGTTGAACCCATTGCCAACCAATAGAAGCATTCATAAAACCAGCAATAAGAGGAGCCAAATAATTTGAACTCGCTAAAACTAACATATAAATACCCATCCAAGTACCACGTTCATGGGCATAAAATAATTCAGCAATACATAGTTCAGGAAGTACTTCAACAGGTGCTACCCAAAATCCATAAAGACATCTACAAGCAGCCCATTGTCCATAAGAACCAATATGAGCAGCCCATTCAGACATAGCCAAACATCCAAGAATACTAGCTAAGAAGACAGGTCTTCTACCAAAAGTAAGAGCTAAAGGTTGCCAGATCAGATTTGACCAACCAGCCAAAAGAAATAAATAACCAGTACCATTATCTAGCTGATCAATAGTTATTCCAGTAGCTTCAGAGATTGGTGTTAGAACAGAATAAGTACTTGTTCCACCAATACCAGTAGTAAAAGCATAAAATAGAACCAGAGAAATATTAATATATTTTCTAATCATTGACCAATTTAAAGGATCATCTGGGTCTTCAGATGGTTGAGGAAATAGAACAATATTTCCATGAGGATTAGAACTTTGACTATCAACTAAATGAACTGTTCCAGGTACAACATTCCAATCACCACCATCATCATATTCCTCAATATTATTTGTTTGTTCGGTTACTTCGACAATATTCGATTTCATTATGAATGAGATAAAATAAAATGATAAAGTTCTCTCTAGTTCTACTTCAACTTCAATTTTAATCTTATGAGTTTTTATCTTCTATCATGAAATGAAATTTTTAAAAAAAAGATCCAAATGAAATTTCAGGCCATATATATATATAATTTTTAAAATATTCTAAACTGATAGATAAATAGATGTGGATGATAAATCTATATTGGAAAGATAACTATATGAAACTTTCCAAAAGAACTTGCAGTGAAAAAAAATGGGGTAGTTAAAAAAAGACTGTGGTCTTAATATTACTACTCTATTAGGACCGTCCCTTTCTTCTTCTCACTTTTTTTATCTTATCTTCGTCGTCACCACGAAATTCCTCAGCCAAGATAAGAAAACCTGTTTTTATCTGACAGATCGACAAGCACCCTCCTCTCCTGCTTCCCCCGCTCTGTTAAATGATTTTAATGGGCCCTTTACCGAGTTAACCGCCACAATTACAAATATGCTTGCTCTCTATACTGTGTGTTATGTAGCGTAACGTATTAACTTTGACTACAATCAGATTCCTAGATTGTCAGTTTTCTGTAAGATAAGGTACATCTCTGATATTTTGTTTCACACGATGTATGAAAAACTTCGTTACCTTCTTAATCTGGTAAGTTATCTATATTTTATTTTTTGATTCTATTCCTAAAGTGGTAAGTGATTAACCTTTTGGACACTCACTGATAGGAGATGATTTTATTTATTGATTCCTGTGATCAAAAAATAAAATAAAATACAGGGGAGCATTAAACGTTTGTTTGGTATGACGTGCAGGGTTGCTTCGCTCGCGGGTTCTCTTTTGTGGGGGGATTCTCGAGCGTAGGGAGAGCGGCCTGAGGCAGAACACGAGCGCGCATTGCTTAAACTGTTAACATGTTAATTAAAAGATAAATAAACAATAATAGCAATTGATAGCGTTAAAAATGCGGAAGTACTCTCCGAAATTCGATGCTGAGAATTTGGGAGAGGCGGAATGGGTGGGGAAGGGGGGAGGGGAGAGTAAACAAAGAAGAAAATAACCCCCTCTCGTGAAAATATAACCATCAGATAATGATTATTACATATATCACAAAGAATAAATTTCATTATAGATAACCTTTATATACTATCAGTCAGAAACAACCTAGATAATTAAATAGATTGATCTCTTAATTGGGAAACCATTCATATCTCATATCATCTTCTTCTTATCATACATACATCTTATCGGAGATACATAAATATTATTAAAACTTCTTAACATTCCAAACGAAGAAGATTCCAACAAGTAAAGTCGGCTTTCACTAAAGACCTCATAATCCGTTCCCGCCTGCCCTTTTCTCTATATTCACCTAAATAGATAAGATAACCGTTAGATCTCCATGAAGGTTGATAGTGTCCCTCCAAGAATTGAAGAGCGCTAAGCCTGCAACGGCTGTGCTTCCCATACCTGTATGAGTGTGCTTTTACTAGTCGACAAAAGAGTGCGAAAGGGTATAATACTTAATACAATTCAGAGACACTTGTACCACCTAGTGTATTGCCTATGACGTATGAGACACAGAGAAAAGATACAGTACTAAGATACACAAGATATAGAACGGGCCAACGTTCGATACAATGAATATAATATAATATAATAATATATTTGATATAAGATAAAATGATAATAAGTTAATGAATGAATAAGAAGAAGAAATAAAAGTAGAAAGAAATAGAAATATAAAATATAATCAATAATAGAATAATAGAATAATAATAACAATATCACAATAGCCGATAACACATGAGAACGTATTCTCTATCCATCCTTGCTGCCTCCGGTGGCGCCCCAGACCCCTAGCTCAGTTACGCTCTAGTGGTTTTTATTTCAGCAGAGATTAAAGCCCTCGAGCCAAGCGACAGATAGGCGACTGGGGCGAAGAAGGCAGATGACGGGGATGTAAGGCAGCTCGCTAGCTGCTAAGAGATGATTTATAATCTCAATAGACATCTGCATACATCATGAATGACTTTAATGCAGGAAAATGCGGCACTTTAAAGTAATCATGCTTTGTACAGTAACATTTTAGACCTGAATAATCGGATGATGACAACAAAGAGATGTCGTTGTATTTCCTAATCGTTTCAATAAAGTTATCAATGCTCAATTGTTCATTACAATTCGTTATGTGATTTCAATCAGCGTTTAGCGCTTATCAAACATGATCTATAACTGAAAAGGTAATATACCCTTACCGTTATCAATGAAGACTGGTTGCCGTTTTTGGACAGCCCAATTTTGAAGGGATGGATATCATCAGATATTGTATGATGTCTTTCAATTTTGTGAAGGGACAGATATGATATCTTTCAATTCTGTGAAGAAACTAGTGGAAAGCAAGAGACTAAGCATTCCGTTTTCGGTGGCGTTATCTGTACCTCCAACTCTGTCGTTACCCCGATCTTATCGTGTCCTCCTCGTCATGCCTGGAGAGAATTGGGGCTCAGCTTAGAGCCAGTTGTCTAGCTTCGCTTTAGGTTCCCAGTTGAGAAAAAGCATCCTGATATTATTTTTTATGTTAAGACAACTTAGACAAGTCATTCCTTTCAAACCTTGCTCAATGCTAAAGAGCTCACATGGATAAAAAGTATAAGGTTCAAGAGTGAACTCAGAGCATCGCGGGATCAAGCAAGCGAGTTCGAGGTAACGATGTAACCTACTCCCCTGAGGAGAAAAGTAAGACTCAGTGCATTGGAAGGAGATGCTGCTCTGTCCAGGAGTTCACGATACATATCTATCGTCTGTAGCGGCGGAGGAACCCCAGACAGGCTCTAGAGCTTTGGCAATATTTCGTAGGAAACTTCCTTATATTAAATGTTATTCCATGTACTCTTCTCACATACCGTATATATTGAGAGACTTCTTCCTATTAAACATGATAGATCATGCATATATGAACAACATTGAGAATCTACAGTAAGTATATTTATGTGTCAACTCAAAGAAGTCATCATATCATAAAACAAGAAGAGATTCTGTATAAAAACCTACGATAACTTATTTCCCATTCAATTAATATCATTTATTCTTTTGCCTTAATCTAATTTCATCTATAATGTCCTAACGGCACATCATAGAAGGACAACTTATTTTGTCCTGATCGAGGGTATATCACGATCGTACCTCTGGAGTTCCTGATAGTGAAAATGCTATTGACTTTTGTGTTTCTTGCTAGAAGATTATTTGAATCTATGCATAAACCCAGTCAAGTTCTGTTTGTACTTAAAGTGAACTCGATGAATGTTATGATGTCTTTCTGTATTATTCGTGTTTGTCATGCCAAGAATGGAGGATTACATGCTGCTCAACCCATACAGCATGGAGTCAACCTTAACTCTTGGAGTTATCCGGCGATTAAGAAAATATTTCTGATCATTTTTCCCACTTGTAAATTCCAGAGGAATAGCGAAAAATCTTGGATCAACTTTTTTTTTTTCTTATGGCCGTTGGTTTTGTATCTTGTCAAGTGCTCTAGCAGCAGTAATCTGCCTCCTCGGCACTCTTTTGCTCGAGGTTAGGATTCCTTGAAGATAAGTCCGCAGTGTCCGGGGATGTTGCCCTACTTGCCAGAGGCAGTGAGCAAAGAATTTGATATAATGCATTGTTACATACTGTGGTGTCGTTCGACCAACCGGTGCCTTCTAGGTTAGGACCAGTTAAACACGAACCAGAACCAAGGACAAAGCAATTTCATACATACGAAAAAGTCAAAATTCTCCTGGAAGCATGGCTTTTGTAAAACTATGAGACCCTCAACTGTCGCTAACTCAAAGAAAAGAACAGCATCCATATTGGACCATTGTCTCGTGTCAAGCGATCTGGGCATCCAGAGAAGTAGCAGTGTGAGGGAATGTGCAATCCACTCAACATGTACCCCAAAAACGTATCAGCTAGGCTAAAAAAAGTGATGATGCCATTCATTAACTATATATCTCCCTTTATGGGTTGGCAGGTCGAGGGCCGGTCGAGAAGCTTGAATGAAAACATTCCCATAACTACGTCTTGCCGGTGGTAGGAACCCCCATCATACACTGACGTCTTGATAGTAATATAAAAGATCCCCCCTAATATCTCATCGGCTGGCGCGAAGCCCGTAGTTCTCTCTGGGCTGGATAGGTTAAATTTCAGTTTAAAGTAGGCTCACGTTACAGGAGTAACCTCGGTGACACATGAATCTCAACGATTATTCTGTAGTAGAATAAACTTTAGTGATTTACTTTACACTGTACACTGTACAATGAATGCTCTAAAGTTTGCCTACGTAAGTTCGTTGATCCACCATAAAACGTTATGTAGCTTCATGCAGGGATATAAAAAAGAAACCATAAGTTAACGCTGTCTATCTGCAATCAAAACTTAATTAGAGAGCCAGTCTGCCCAGTCAAAATTAGTTAAGAAATTAGGGACCAAGGTTTTGCTTCTAAAAGATAAGAGGATCAACACATAACTTTAAGATTAATAGTAACTGCAACAGGCTATAACATTATTTTAATAGTTGGTATTCGGTAAGACGTTGTTTTCTCTAGATTCTTTCGCTGCAATCGGATTTTTGTTACCTTATACAATTTACTTTTATGTTGCTGGATACTCGTCGTTGAAGCTATCCCTAGCTCTGGCTACGCACAATTGGAGCACTATTCCAACCCTCTTTGCCTCCGGAGGTTGGAACTACGCCCCCGGCCCCTTAAGATCGGGCCAGACCGTTCGAGGAGGTGAGCTGTAACGATACGGTTTCAATCCCTTGCGAGATGGTCTTTCTTGTTTTCTTCATCCCCTTGCCCAAAGTTGATAGTCCTAACATTGAAACAAATGGGAATTGTAATCCAGTATACTGGTATATCTCCAGAGAATTTACCTGTTTCCTAGTCTGCATCCAGGGCGACTTCTTTTAACTCTCTTCTTTTTGCTTCCTCCCATCAATCCATTCCGCCTGAAATTCCCGTGCGTGGTACAGCTAAGGGCAAAATCCCGGTGTTAATGAGGAGCTTAAGCTGGCAGAGGCGGGAAATAGTATTACACATTGCATTAAGGATTAAAATATTAACAAGAACAGTGAATCTGCTATTCTAAATCAACCTATTTTATTTGAAAACAATTTATTCACTTGTTTCTTCGGTTTAATTCGCTCGATCTACCTAAGTTTTTTCCATTACGTCATAAATTATCTAATCTTTGATTAACTATGCGTCATCCATCAACTGACACGTCCTGCCGGCCCAAAATAACGCCTGCGTTTACGCGATGAATTAATAACTAAATTGTCTTAATTATGGCTTAATTTAACGACTCAATGAGTCAAATCGCGTAACAGGGGTCGGCATTGCAGAAGCTTATCAATAAAAATATATAAAAAATATTCTAACGTAATATTGTAACCGTTGCATGGCCAAGCTGGTCACATGTAAAGCGGGTGGCTGGCCGGCAGTAAGAACCTATACACTCAGTAAATTGGTTAGATGAACTAATTTAACGTTAACTATGATTAGGTCTTTGTTAGTTGTTGTATTCGATAGAAGCCCAAGGACTTCTAGAGTTTTCAATTAATCCAGCCTGTTCCAGTGTGTTTAATTCATTATTGATTAAATTTCGCTCTCACTAGTTTGCTTGGCAAAAATGTAGTTTTTCAATGGACAGCCGAACAACAGAGTGGCCGGCGCCTCTGATACTATTAAAGAGTTGCTAGCCTCATACTAGAAATTTACTGTCAAGTTAAAGGTAACTTACAGTTATGCCCCAAGATCTTCATGCATCAACCCACGTGAGTTGCATGAAGAGCATCCATGCGATCAGATCACTGCCTATTACAGGACTGCCTTTAAATGTTAGAGTCATAGCGTCCGCTATTTCATATATATATATGTCTGATAAGATCAGATCCATATTTAATCTTTCTTTAATTCTTTTAAACATATTGATTAATTCGCTTCCTTCTTCACCAATTTGTGTGAGCGCCCATCACTACCAGTTGTCAATAATCATATAGAAACATCTATAAACACGTCTTATATACCATTAGAGAGAGATATTATGTAAAGTTTATTATAATCGCGAATAGAAACGTAAAAGGATACAACGCTCTGAACGGAACAGGTAGTTTGGATTTAGCGTCTGGCTATAATAATCTGGATTCAACATTCTGAATTTACGGTTCTTGATTCAACATTCGGATTACCAATCTCTATCTAACAATCTGAATTCTACATTCTGGGTTTAATAGGATTACTTTCACAGTCTTTAAGTCTTAATTTATCGGTCTAATTTTAATTCATTATGTCTTGTTCTGCTTCGTCATCCTTTATTAGACCTTCTACACGTGATTATAAGGCAGTATTAACAGATTTCAAATCTGTATCTTATCGAATGTCTGCTGATGAATTATCTACTACTTTTGCATTTTTTTTCCAAGCTTATTTGGGTCCTTACCAATTACGACAATCACAGCGTCAGGAACTATATGATTGTGCGCGGCGACTTGAGGTAGCTCCCGTTCCTATGGAGACTTTAACTAAATGGAAGAATTTAGGCTGGCTGGATCGGACTGAAGCTCTTAAAATATTTGCTGATACTGTTAGTTCTCATCCTAAGAGTAATAGTCGTTCAACATTATAAAACTAATAACGGCCTCATCGACTTGGGGCGGGGCGGCCATTGTCACAACTTTTCTGTCGTTAACACATGGAGAATCCTTAATTGGGCTGATATCAAATTGTATAATTCTTTTGATTGTTATTTATATATTTCACATATTTATTGTTTTTTAATTACTGATGGGAATGGTGTTTTTCTTTTGTTTATTTAATCTTTACTTCTAATTTAATAAAATCCTTATTCGATTATGAAGAAGATCTGTTGGGTCCTAACGAAGAAAGTCAAGAGTAAGCTGGAAAACAGTGTATGGGGGATTTGGAAAAGAATAACTAGGTACAACTAGTTATACTAAGTACACATATAACCCAATTAATAACAGAAACTTTTAGAAAGGTATCTTGTCGAATACCCACGTCGTTAATATATACCTCATAACTAGTTATGACGGCCGCCGTCCCCTCGTCTTCCAAACAACCCCCAATTAATTTGATATCTACCATCGTCCAATTCTGTAGAAACTTTATCTGAATTTTTCAATCTCGTAAATATCATCACTATTGTTATATCCCCTTCAGTCCCAGACATAATGTAAGATTGATAAGATAGAGGTTAGGTTGTTATTCCTTTTTCATTTTTCATTTTTAATGTAACGCTAAACTGAATTAACTTGAAGTATAATTTGCAATTTTGTTTCATGTTGGTCAGTTGAATTTAAGTTATAGGTTGATTGATACTCTAAAATAACGGTATAGGGCTCGCTATTCTCTAAGAGTCGTATAGTGATCTGAGATAAGGACCGTGAGGCGAGGTGGAGAGGCGACAGTTGTAGTTTCTAATTATCTGACAGTTCTCTCTGTTCTCCGCCGTTTTTTTCGCAGTCATAGTAACTTACTTCTCTTATTGAGTCTTATAGATATATAACTAGCTTATCTTGTCGAAGCTCACTATATGAACTCTTTCTTCTCAGTACACTTAATCTCAATGTTTCTTTTTTTTTAAAGAAACTTTCCGTGGTACAGTAGTTCTCCGTCGACCCCCACGCTGTTCCACATCAAAACCCGTACCCCGATTATCCACCCCTGCGACCCCCGCGCCCTGGATCCAAAGTTTCATTCAAAATATATGAATATATAAATATGTTTGTCTTATTTGTACTTATCTTAAATAAGAATAACAACTATCATTATTAGAATTTGGTTTCAATTGGAAGAAAGAAGTGGGTATGAATAGGAGATAGACAAAATCTCGAGTTAGGTAGGGGTTCGCAGCTCGTTTCTTATCTTGCTGCTTGTGTCCTATCTCATTTTACATTCAATACCAACCCAAAAAATGGGCCTGAGTGAACATAAAGCTCATTTCATGACAAGGGAATTGCTCTGCGCTGAGGTCTAAGTGAGAAGGGGTGTGGATGGTGTGCTTATTCTTTATGATATTAACATTGATTTTTTATTAGATCTTGTAATTGAAAATGGTTTTTACCCTCAACTGGGGAATCTTGGCTACTGGAGGTATCGCTAAAACTTTCTCAAAGGATATTCTAGCTGATCCTTCTCTTAGACATGTTAGTGATGTTAAACATGAAATTGTAGCTATTGCTTCTTCTTCCTCTGTTGATAAAGCAAAGAAATTTGCCGAGGAAGTTGGTGCTACTTCAGCTGCTACTTATGGATCTTATGAAGAATTGGTCGCTGATAAAAAGGTTGATATCATATATGTTGCCACTCCTCATAGTCATCATTATGAAAATACCAAATTGGCTCTTAATGCTGGTAAACCTGTTTTATGTGAAAAACCATTTACTATCAATGCTAAACAATTAGCTCATTTAGTTAAAATCGCTAGAGAAAAGAAACTCTTTCTTATGGAAGCTGTTTGGACTAGATATTTCCCATTAACTTTAGAACTTCAAGATTTATTATTCAAAAAGAGAATTCTTGGTAAATTACTTCGAGTTACATCTGATTTAGCAGTTCCTTTCAATATTCCAGTTTGTGATGTTAAACATCGTATCAAAAACGCTGAATTAGGTGGTGGTGCTTTATTAGACTTAGGTATTTACTCATTAACTTGGGTTTTTGTTACTGCATTTGCTGATCCTGATAATAAGAAACAACCTCCTAAAGTTAGTGGTAGTATTTTATTTACTAACGATACTCATGTCGATGAACATACCACGGTCAATCTTACTTTCCCTGAATCTCATGTTTCTGCTATTGCTACTAGTAGTATGAGTGGTTTATCTGAATATGATAATGGTTGTACTATTCAAGGTGAAAAGGGTTATATTAAGATTGATTTCCCAACTTATCGTCCTGAAGGTTATACCGTTTATTTATATGAAGAAGGTATTGCTAGTGGTAATAATAAAGCACTCAAGGTTGATCGTCATGAAATCCCTGTTATTGGTGGTCATGGTATGGCTTGGGAAGCTGATGAGGTTGCTAGGTGTTTAAGAGATGGTAAACTTGAATCTGATGGTATGCCACTTGATGAGAGTGTGATCATTAGTCAAGCTATGGATACAGTTCGCGAACTTAATGGATTTAAATATCCTGCTGCTCTTGAGGCTGTAGATCAGTACTGAAGGAATATACCCAATTTTATTTGAATAAATGTATAGAATGAAATATGAACCCTACATTATCTCCGGCGACCGGAGTTATACGCAGACCCTGTAGTTTTCTGTCGGCGTTTAATGAATCTTGTGATTGTCAAGAGACCTGTCTGATCTGACCGCAGTTTTCCCGGTGAGTAGTAATTTTCAGAGAGCCAGTATACAACCTGCATGGAGCGGAGTGAGCTAAACGGTCTGACGCTTGCCGGAGGCATCGCCTGGCGAAAGACGGGACACAGAGCTCTGTGGTTCCTCACCCAAGGGCGAGTTTTAAGAATTCCATATCATTACAGCTCCGGCGGGTGCCTACTGCCTAGAGATGAGGAGTTATAAACTGAGGAAATAAACAATACAAGCCAGAATCGGGTCATGACCCTGAGAGACAGTGAGACAATCGAGATTCGGTAGTCCATATATCAACTTAAATATTGTTCGCACAATCCAATAATGATTCCAATTCCCACATAATCCGGAAATATATCTACATAATAAAGAAGAAAATCAGCTATGTGAATTCACTCTAGCGGCTGGGGCTCTGCCCAGACCCTGGACTGATATCAATACAATACCTCCCAGTATCTTCTTTTTCATCCCCTACAACCATCGTAGCTCGATTCGCTCGAGATCGTGAGCGGAGCCTGTTGCATTGTAGACGGAACTAATATTCAATATATTGTACCTGCCCTTTTAATACTCCAACAGGCAGAGTTGATCTAGAACAGAATCTCAACATTCTGCTGGCTCGGCGGCTGAATGTGAGCCTCAGTGTAGGGAAGATAAGTCCGATAGTTTGCGCATATAGCGGATATTGCGGATATAATGGAAATAATTTTTTAACTCAACAATATCTTGGCTAACCACTAACCACCGCTAGTCGGATACAATTGTGTGCAATGATAGGCTACTCAAGGCATTACTGCGACATCAGCTAATTTACAAATGATGTGACTAGACAATGAGGAACTCAGTATCGTTAGGATCAGAAGCCATTCACGAATTGGCTACAATATCATTTCTTGAAGATGAAGGCAATAAATAAGGTAATAGGATAGGTGCCTGTTTAAGTTCAATGCCTTTATCAGTAGCTAAATGCTGTAATAGTCTTTATCCAAGCGAAACCGTTCTATCACTACTGATAAGTACAGTTTCAGCTCTTGAGCAAAAGCAGAGCTTGGGGTCTGGGGCGGCACCCAGCGGCGAGAGACAGGTCGTAGGTTTTGGCCAATTCTATGTTATCTGGATTTTTCATTGGACTTCTTATAGCAGCTATGAGTTAAAGGATATCCAAGGAAAATATTCATGCTATTGAAGGGGTTTATTTAACTGGCATGGTAATATCCATGGGTTTTTTTACTTGGGCCTTCCGAGGTATATCCTAGTTATTTACGAAGTTATGGACTGACTACTAATAGTGCTGGTTTATTTCTATTATTAATGCCTGAAACAAAGGGTAAGGCTCTTGAAGAAATCGATTCGGTTTTCAATTGTCCAACGAGTGGGATATTAGTCATTTTAGATTCAGGCATCTGTTGAAATGAAAAACTTGAAGAATTAAAAATATATATATGTTGTTGTAATGAAAACAAAGAAAAACAAAAAGTTGAGACTTTTTCTTTTTATGATTGAGAAAGAAGAAGGAAGCCTAAGGATTAGATACTAATGTTTAGCATCGGTTCGTTCAAACGTACCGCAAATAGATCCCTTGGCAATAGCCTGTTCTTTCAAAACCTCAACTACAGCTGCTAAATTCAGAAGAGGGTCTAATTTAGGACTACCTTCCTTAAGAGCAAAGAATTGAAAATAATATCTATGAGGACCATGATTTACAAGTGGTCGTGGTCCAACGTATCCTGTTCTACCAAAAATACCTTTACCACATGTCAAGCCATCTTTACTTTCGGTAGTATTAAAAACACCTTCTTCAAATTCTGTCACATTTGAATTCAAATTATAGAAGATAGTATGAGTAGCAGGTTTTGGTAAAGGAACATCCAAATCCTCTAAAATGAAAACTAAGCTGGCAGTTTCTTGTGGAAGGTTATTTATTGATAAAGGAGGGGATGTATTTTCCCCTACACCCTCACCACCATATTTCCAAGGAAGGACGCCATTATCCTCAAATGCTGGGCTGGTCACTTCAATTGAGTCAGGAATTTTAGAAGTTTCAGTTCGATTTATCACTAGCTTATCAGGAGTATTAGGGCTGAAGATTTTCGGGAGTACAAATCCCACGAATTTTTCGACATAGATGAGCATAATGGGTGAATGACGGGGATGATAAGAACAAACCAAGAAGAATTCAATAATCCAAGATAGAAAGTAAGAAAAGGAGAGGGTTGAGAAGGAATTATATTTAGAAATAATTATACTAGCTTAGATATTGGTCCTCATCCAGATATATCAGTAAGTTATTTAAAAACTGTGTAACTGTAAAAAAAAAAAAAAAAAGTTAGTTCAAAAGATCTGGCATTAAGTTGCCTTATCGGGATATTTTTTCGCGAGTATTTCTCCTGAAGTGCGCTTATCTCCGATGCAGAAACTCCCAGCGGCGATTAAAGGTTCGATCGATCGATATCAGTGAGGTCACGTTTTGTTTTTCTCCTTACCCTTCTACGTGTCATATCGGGAATCGTTAGATTTTGTATGTTGTTTGGAAAATGTTCTATCAAGCTGATTCAGTAAAATTTCAGTTACAGTCGATCAGTCTGATTCAGTCACCTTCGAATGGCCTGATCCGTATGCGTATGCGGCTGCGGTTTTTCTCGCGGACCTAGCCCCTGACCGGCAACGAAGTTAGGATGTTGCTGTTATTGCTTCACAGCCAGTGTTAATTAAGAGCAGATTAGTTGAGGCCTGCATACCGCGGTGATTTGGCCTTAAAACAGTGGTTATGCACTTTTGTTTATCTCCAAAAAGTCGTTAACTTAACCATCAAAAAGCAAGATTATGCAGCTCGCAAACATAGAGAAAGCATGTTTGTAAGTCAAGTAAAACTGGTCTAGCATTCAGAGCAAGAATAAAGGATCGTATTCTGCTGGACGATTAAGCATTCAGCCTGCCGAACACTGCCAATCGGCCTTGAAAAAAGCGAATCACCCTGATCTCCAGTTACTACTGATGAGTCCGACTGTTTACCTTTGTTCACGGCACAATCCTAAACTCAAGCGAAACGAAGACAGCTAGATAGGTTGTTATGAAATCATTATATCATTACTATGTACATATCACCAACAATCCGATTATTTAAAAATGTTCTCTTTCTCGCTCAACATTCTGAATAGCACGAACCCCCCATTCGCCTAAAAGACCTATTACTGATACTCTCCAACCACGGAATAATGAATCAACTTTATCCTTACCAGTAATTATATCCCAAAGAGAGCCTACAACACCTGGATATTTCTTAGGACGAATGATCAGTTCTTTAGATTTATGTCGTAGTGAATCAGCTTGTGCACGTCGAGTTAACGTCTCCAACGGTAGTTTCACAGATAACTCCATCAAAGAAGAAAATAACGACATTATACTATATAAGGAAGGAGAACTGAACATATCAATACCAAGCTTTGTATATAGAATATAAGGAGTTGAAAGATGAATTGATGATGTAAATCCTGATTGTAATACAGTAGGTATTAATACTAACCAAGGACTAGTATAAGATTTCAATCGAATCATTGAAGTTCGAAACGATCGTGGGCCTGTTGAAAAAGTGGTAATAGCAAATCTTGTTCTCATAACATCAATTGGTGATAATAATACTGCAGTAATAATTGACGCAGTTACAGCTGTACTCAATGAAATCAATGGGAATGGAGAATGTAAAACCTCTACAAATTGAGGATCAGGAATTCCTGAAATTGAAGATAAAAACCCCGAAAGCCATGCTTCAACCATTGAACTTAGAGCATCCAAAATAAATGTTGTATGTAGTCCTCTCCATAAACCTTTGATACCATCTTTTTCATTTAATGAACCCATAATATCAAAAATACGAATAGATGAGGGAGTAACAACTTCACTATATACTTTTTTAACACGAGGTCGATGACTAGTACTACCACGACGATTCTGCTTCTTCTGAGCTTTAATGGTCTTTCTGATTTCTTGTAATTGATAATCTCCCGAAACTTCTGTAAAATAATTTATTTCATCGTCATCATCATCATCATTATTATTACCGTCATTATCAATATCTTCTTCGTCTTCCTCATCTTCCTCCTCGTATTCATCTTCTACTCCTTTATCCTCATTCTCATTCTCATTCTCCAAATATTTCCAATCCCCAACTTGTAATAATAACCTGCTCACTTCAAATGGTTGAGAAATTAGAATCCTTGCATAAAGTCGTGTCAAACTCATAGCTATACTATTGATATTATCAGTAGCATCCAAGTATACGAATCCTCCATTTCCACCACTACTTCCAGAACCAACAACCGATCCTGCTGCTTTCGCAACAGTTTGATTCCCACCGATATCAACAGAAGTAGTCACTCCATGAACAACTGTCAATCCACTATGTCCTTTAACTGGCGACCGAAACGAGTCCGGGTCATAATAAGGTCTTAAATTACTTCCAGACATTGTCGTTTAAGGGGGAAAATACAAATGTAGGAAGTGAATGGCAAAACATCAGTTGTTATCATGCGTTCGTAGGACGAACGTTCGTACGTACGTACGTAAATTTATTTTACTCACGTGAGGATACATCACGTGGGTTGAGGTTAACTAAAACATCATACAAACAAGGTACTATACCCAAACCCTATATTAATATGAAGGGTTTTACCAGCTTCAACAAAATATTAAAATCAATTGCAAATGATTTGATATATAATTTAAATGATTAGTAGATTTAGTAAATAGAAATTTTTCAAAAAAAAAGTTTTAAAACGTATTCTAAACTGATCATATTGTGAATTATTCGTGTTTCGTTATATGCTAAGAACAGACTGTAATTTTGGCAGCTACTGAAAAATTAAATGCTAATAAACGTTACAAGAAACTCCCTAAACCTGTTTTATTATTTGTAACAATCCGACATTGATAATTTACTATGTGATGATAACGTAATTTTGTTTGATATATTTCATTTTAATATACTAATCTATCGAGTTAGCCGTTATGTTGTGCCGTGAAAAAACCACACCACTAACTAGTTAGTTATAGAATCGCTGAGACGACACTGACAAGTATAAATAGATTCAATACCATTCCGTGCTGGTTAAGATCTTGATGTAATTAAAGATATAGATATATAAGAAAGATAAGAAATAAACGAATGATAAGAAAATATGAACTGACGAAATGATATATTAGGGTTCCGCCGCCTATCTTCCCGATCTGCATGCATGCCTCAAACGGTGTAACCCCTGAGTGTCAAGTCTGGCCAGATCTCGAAAGGAATTTAGAAGTTTGAGGCATGGCCAATGCTGATTTTATATTCTCTAATCTGATTATTTGCTATACTGTATTCTCTTAACAGTTGGTTATTTATCTGGGATTCAGTATATATAGGGATTAGTCGTCTGTTAGTTCTTTTCTGTTTGTTACTTTATCTGTGACATATCATCTTGACATATCATCTTGACATATCATCTTGACATATCATCTTGACATACATCTTGACATATCGGGAATATAAAAAAAAGGTTATTGCCAGATCATTACAATCATCTTGACATATCCTGAATATATTGCCAGATCATTACAATCATCTTGACATATCCTGAATATATTGCCAGATCATTACAATCACTTTCGATCTCTGAGGTTTAAATCAAATCTTCACTATTATGGAAAGATTGGCAGAAGATATCATTGTGGATCATTTGATTCCACTACTTGATCCTAAAGATATTATCGCTTTGCTCCTAACTTGTAAAAAAATATATTTCTACAGTTCTCATCAAAAAATATGGCGTAATCTCTATGTTAAAACCTTTTTCGAAGATTTACTGGAGTATCAAGATACTTCTAATTGGGATTGGAAAGCTAAATATCATATGAGATCTAAAGCTGAAGTTTACTCATGGCCCAAAATAGATCAGAAAGCTCTTCAACGTAAAAAAATTCCTTGTGGAAAGCAATATAGTTTTTATGGTAATCCGGAGAAACTTAAGCGACTTCCGACTCCGTCAGTTTCAGTAATTCTTCATTTTTCTTATGCTTTTTCTCCTATATATCACGTTTTGACTACATCGAATGAAATTTTTGTTCTCGACCCCATTGCTGATAGTACAAATCGCGATGACACTTTTCACCCTAGAGGTTGGATATTACTTAAACCAGAGTATAATGGAACTAAATTGGTCAGTGTGGTGGAGCGCCATCACAATGAGTTCCTATCTTATGAAACACGTCATTATTCCTATTTTCATTTGAACCATTATCAACGAGTAGAAAGGGATGCTCCGTTTATAAAAAAGGTATTCCATCATCAAGGCATACAAATGCTTATCTCCGTCGCCGTAATTGCGAATTTGGGAGTTATAGCATATCCATCTCGTCATGAATGGGAAAGACCAGATTATACCGGTTCCGTTCCGATACCTAGAGACTATGTTCTATTTCCGAATACTTCTGATGTAGTTGATTGTGTTGGTTGGGGAACTCACTATTTCACTCATCGCTTTCAGGAAGTAGATTTATTTTTTTTGACAAAATCTGGTAAGGTATTTTCTTCGTTATTTAATAACAAACATCTTAAAATACCATTGACGGATCTAATCTCTACTCTGGATAAGCTTGTTCGTGAAGAAGAAAAGTCCATGCGAGGAAAAACCTATGACCCACCTGTGAAAGTCGTCCGATTACAATCCATGCAATATAATCCGAACAGAGGATCAGCAGCATACGACTCGAATTTAGCACTTTTCACTAATCATGGTCATGTAATCTTTTATAGCACTTTGGGCAAATTTTCTTTCTATCATAAATTACAGCATGTAGGATGTATCAGCATTTGTTATTATCAGAATAGCTGGTTTGCATTGGTCGAAAATGGACGAGTTTTAACTTGGCCCGATTCACCAGGTGGAGAAAAAAAAATTAAAGAGTTGTATTTGGGTGATGGGTTTGTGTTTAGTATGATTTCAGAACCGACTGGACTTTGGTTAATTATGGGTTCTAGAGATGAATCTAGAACTTCAAAACAACTCCGTAGTGCGGCCATGACTTTGTCTGCCTCGTCCTCAAGAAATAAAGTGGCAGATGATAAACATACATCTATTTTGATATCAAGAAGATCTGATAGACCAAATCATTGGTTCTGACTTGGACAGCAGTGGCAGATTTAGGCTGGGTGTAGGCCCTCTAGCTCTCACTAGCTCTCACTACTCGCTTGAATAATAAAATTTTATAAATATATATATAAAGAATGACATAAAGATGACATAAAGATGACATAAAGATGACATAAAGATGACATAAATCCTTTAATATTAATAGTTGGAGTTCAATGATCAACAAATAAACTAACACTACGATTCTTAATAAATGGGCTACCACGCTTGCTTATAGATAACTGATCATTCTCTTTGCCCATATAAGAAGATACAGGGGATGGTGACGCACTACCATCTCGTTGTTCTTCATCGATACCACCGATTGTTCTAGTATCAGTAGGAATCAACGAAAGATTACGCTTACTAGGAGAGTTTTTCAGAGGACTACCACCAGTACCGCCATTGTTGGTAATCATCGCTAATGTTGTTGATCCTAGAATTCCTTTGGAACGTTCCAAAATAGTTGTGTTCAGCCTTTGTTCAAATGAATGAACCCTCTCTTCGATTTGAGAAAAGCTCTCTAGACGCATTGATAGTTCTGTTTTCAGTTGCTCAACCTCACGAGTTAAATCAATCTTTTGATCATTCAAATCGTCCACTTCTTCTTTAAGAGTTTGTACAATTGATTCTTGTTTGGAAATCTCTTGATCATGATACCTGAAAAGAGTGATTTGGGCCTTTAAATCACTTATTTGACTTTCTGCAGATTCTAATTTGGATTGATATTCTTCCACTACTCCAGCTTTCTCTTTAACAGATATTTCATGTTGATTATCAAGTTTATCAATAAGCGCATTTATATTTTCCCGTAATCTTGCCATTTCTTCTCCATATTGGAAATCAACAAGAGATTGAACATCAGCACCAATTTCGGTGATCTTAGTATTCAATTGTTCGGTTCCATTCAGTTTTTCAGCAAGCTTTTCGCCCAGTATATTCGTAATCCTATCTTGGTTCATCTTCGCATTTATATTAGAAGCTTCTAAAACATTCTTCTCTAGATCACTATGTTTGTCATTTAGTATCTTAGTTATTAAAGACTCTAGTCTGTCTCTATCTTGATTCGTTGAGGTTTGGAATTTTTCAAATTCATTGACAATAGCTCCTTGTTGAGAACCATGAATATCTTTCAAAATAGACGTCAAAAGTGATTCTAATTGTCTGGTATTGTTATGTTGATTGTTGTTGTTTTCAATTTGAAATTCATTTAATTGGTTATTTATTTTCTCCAACAATGTTTTCTCATAATCCTTCATCGTACTGTGATATGATTCAAGCGTCTCTTCATGATGAGAATGAAATATATCCCGATAATTTTTATCATAAGAATCCAGTTTAGAAGTGACAATAGATTTTATCTCGCTAGTGACTGAGTTGGCGTCGTTGGAGATAGTGGTGTTATTAGGAGAAAAGTCTTCCATGAACTGCTTTATCATTAATTCGATTTTTTTTGTAGTTTCACTTTCTCCCTTGTCGGAATGAATAATATTCTTCAAATCATTTAACTTCTCAGTAAGTGAACTTTCAGTTAGACTAAATCTATCTACAATTGTAGATTGGCCCATTGTGAGCTTGTCTAGAAGCGATTCTTGATCAGTACTTAAACGTTGAGCTAAAATTTCCTGGCCAGCAGTTAACTTTTCAACTAGATTGTTCTGATTGGAACTGAATCTATTAATAATCTCTTCTTGACCTCTGGACCATGTTTCAGCAACAGTTTTGGTTAAGCTTTCCTGCTGTTTTGAAATCTGATCTTGATCAGAAGCAATTTTTTGAAGAAACCCCGTCGTCTCTTTTTGATCTTTCTTGCTATCAGCGACCACCGTTTGGGTTAATTTGTCTTGACTTTGCTGAAGTTTTAGAACAAGTGATTTATATTCAGCGAGTTTTTCCGTTAATATTTGACCGAATGAATTATGGTTATCATCGGCAATCTTTTGCACGATTTGCTTGTGTTCATCAAGTTTGTTTTGAATTGAAACATGATTTTCCTCCAGTTTCTCAGGCAAGTTATTGTTGTTGTCTTTGTTATTTAAAATAACTTTTATTTTTTCAAACAAATCGATATATTGAGAACTAACCACCGTTTCAAGACTTTTTGTCAAAGCTTGAGGTGATAAAGTATTATCAGAGATTAATTGTGGAAGTGTATTATTCAAAGATTGTAAGATTTTTTGAGTTTCTAAAGTTTGTTTGTGAGATTGTTGTAACTCAAATGATTCAGATGTTTCTTTTGTTCTCATAACAAGTTTCGTATTAGCAAGTTCTTGTTTAACTCCATTAATTGATCTAATTAATTCATTATGATGGGAATTAACTGTTGAATTCAGGCTATTGATTATATCAACCTTTGATAACTCTTTCAAATATACTTCATTTCTTTGAAGAGTATTAACAACATCTCTCGATGATTCTAATAATGAATCAGCAATCATTGATAAAGCCTTTTGCCCCTCTCTTTGATTCTCCATTGAAGAAGTCAATTTTAACATCCCATCTTCAACAGTTGATTTAACACTAATATTAGACTCTTCAGTTCTTTTAGCCCGTTCTTGTAATTGTCCTAAAGCACTGCCATTATCCCTAGATCTATAAGCCAAACTACCGAATTCCACCAATGCCTCCTGAATAGAATCCTTAACAGTACCATTTTCTTGGTGGATTTGTTTGGTTAATTCTAAAAGTTCTCCTAATCGGTCTTCATTCTGAGACGATAATAATCTTGCACCAAATGGTTGTCTAATAGGACTGGCATTAAACTTAGTGGGACTACCAGTTGGAGTAAGATGAAGGTTTGGTGAATCTGGACGCATAGGTAAAGGGGCCGGATTACGAGAGGGATCAGATGAGTCCCAACTGTAACGTTAGCGAGATAAGATACTGAAGCGAGAGCTGAAGCGAGAGCTGAAGAGAGAGCTACTCCAGTCTGGAGTTTCGGACTACTTACAAAGGGATCTTTCTGTCCTGGAGGTTGAGGGTAGATTCTGTGTGACGTAATCCGCTCATAATGAAGAGGATATCCTACGATACCAATACCAGTACCAGTCTTAGGTGAGGAGGACCAGATGAGAGATAAAATATGAAGCCAAAAGAAATTAACAAAATAAGCACGCAAGACGAATATGAATGTGAATACGGAAGATGCAGATGAAAGATGCAGTCGAAATATGAATTGAAAGATTAACTGAATGACAAATTGAGATGAACCGAGATGAAGTTGACGTTAAGTTTCAGGTTGAGCTGTCACAATTCGCGTTGTTTGATATATTCCCCTTGCAGTAAACAGTAAACAGTAGACGTGCGGCTTTGTGAGGGTTAAGTGTGCATAAACTTAAACAGGCACCATTTGTTTTTTTCTATTATGTCCCCTAATACCCCTATATTTGTTATGTATCAGCTGCCCCATACAAATGTGACTTTCTGTTGGTGCTTGTTTAAGCCTCTTAGGGGGTGTGCGGTTTCTGTCGCAAGAAAGTTTAAGTTGGTGTGTTTCTTCTGCGTCTGGAACTAGACTCAATAAATTGGATCGGAGAAGACCCACCAGACAACGTATCTGGGCTTGCACTTGCAGTGAGCAAGAGATAAATTAAAAGCATGAACAATCTCCAAAGTGAACAATTGATATCTATTCTCTTGATAGCTTGGATGTGGAAAGGTTTAGTTGGCGTTTATTGACCATAGTCTGACGACTTCCATGGAGAATAAAGAGACTGTCAGTATTTGCATAATAATAATAATAATAGAGGTATTTAGATTTCTTGACTCCGCTACCTAATGCAATGCACCTCGCAGATCGTTTCCAATAAGAGGTGCTTAGTCATCCAACTTGCATTAAGAATCGACAAAAAACCTTGCTCGCGACCTCCAGTAAGGAATCGGGGTTTCGCAACCTTACGAAAAAACCTACCAGCAATTACCCTACCCGTAATGATATTTACGGTAATTTACCCTATTTTTGCGTGGTTTTGTAACCCTAATATATCATTCGGTCGCATATTCCTGGGAGTCCTATAACGTAATAAATATCCTGATACAGGCCAGTCGGATAATGTAATAATATTCTTGTAAACACCATTAATCTAAGGTAGCGTATTCCCTAAAATCTAAATACCTACTTTTTTCGAAGATTCCTTCCTAGTAAATCCGGAAACGATCTGCGTGGTGCATTGCATTAGGTAGCGTAGCTCAAAAAATCTAAATACCTCTAATAACAAATTGGTACCTAGGAATCCTAGCCACGGCTAAGCAGAGCTACTGTGAGCTAACCTCAGCCGGACTGTTGGGCCGTATTACATAATTCTACATGATGATCTCTATTCTACATGGTTCCAGCAAGCTACTCCTGAACCTTTGGTGACCCAAGCATTTGCTTCATGGCACTGGAAAAACAACCAACGCTAAAAAAACCCAGTGGGTAAAAAATAAAAAGGTACTAAAACAACCAGCGCAGGGTTGTCAGTATTTGCTAGTAATAATAATTCTTGTAAAGGACATATAGACAAATTGACAGTTCCAATAATCGGATCAACAAAGAAACTACGATAAATATAATTGATTGAATAATTGGAGTCTAACTATACTACTATATGGGTATTGATAATTTCTCATTAGAGTAATAACTACAAGTGGTCGTACAATTGGTGTTAACCGGTCGACACAGCTATATTGACAGGGTATTCGGTCTAGCCATCTAGGACTACTAGCAACTGACTAGCTAGAAGGTAGTGAACTCGGGAATAGCAGAAGGTGGTATTTTCCTCTTGTATTTCATAACTAATAAGAGACAAACACAACTAGTAACGTTATATGTAGCTTGCCATAGGGCAAGGGTAGAGAAGAAGAAGTAGAGGCTTCTACTACACTACAAGATTATGTTAACTTTCATCGACAAATTCGAGTCTAGAGACTAAATTGACACTGCAGCGGAGATAAATATATCCTCGATCTAAAACAAATCAAATGGTGTTTCTGTCTAGGGATAGCGAAAATCAACAGAAAGGGGTGTCTCCATGTCATTCGATCAGGCGGGCACAAGACTGATTTCTGGTTACAGTCGATTGCATGCGCCGATCAACTATCACGTGCTAATGTCGAATTTTCAAGCCGCAGACAAACTTCCATTTATGTATATCACAGTCACAAAAGAGTGAAAATTTTTGGCATAATGCTGATATATACGCACAAGATTTATTCAACCGATTTGGGAATGAAGGAGGGCCACTCTAAAATGAAATCTCGGACGTAGACGTCCATTGCTAAAGTTGCTTGTTTTTAATTCTGACCAGCGTTAAGTTCGACAATAGAAATACAGAAAAAATGGCCGCCAAATTCTTGAAGCCTGGTAAAGTTGGTATGTTTTGAAGAGAGACGGAGACATTGATTTCGAGGAGGAAGTGAAGTGACTGGAGTGAGGTGATAATGATATTAAAGGAGGATATCGGGATAATTATCTTGACAAGTCAGTATTCGGTTATTCGATTCATTTCCAATTTGATACTCTAGTATTCGGTTATTCGATTCATTTCTAATTTGATACTCTAGTATTCGGTTATTCGATTCGCATGTAATTTGTGGTATTCTAATCTCATGGTAATCAGACATAATTGCAAATTCAACTAAGTACCGATCAACTCAATCACAATAAGAAGTCTTAAGCAAGTCAACTCTGTTTCCAACCTGTTCGTAACTAGTCGAATACACGAGTAATAATCAGATGGAACAGTTTAGCAGCACAACCCAGGTGCTGAGATTTTTCAGCAAATCATTGTCTTCATTTCATTTCCACCCACCCTCAGCTCGCTGCTCATCTTTTTAACTCATCTTTTTAACTCGTCTTACTAACTTCCAGCTATCATCACCCGCGGTAGATTCGCCGGTAAAAAGGTTGTTATCGTTAAACCTCACGATGATGGTTCTAAATCACACCCATTCGGTCATGCTCTTGTTGCTGGTATCGAACGTTATCCTTTAAAGGTTACCAAGAAGCATAGTGCCAAGAAGGTTGCTAAGAGGACTAAAATTAAGCCTTTTATCAAGGTCATTAACTATAATCACTTGATGCCCACTCGTTATACTCTTGAACTCGATTCTTTGAAGACTGTTGTCTCTTCCGAGACCTTTAAAGAACCATCACAAAGAGAAGAAGCTAAGAAGGAAATTAAAAAGGCCTTTGAAGAGAGACATCAAACTGGTAAGAATCCATGGTTCTTCACTAAACTCCAGTTTTAAAAAAAAAGCGTTTTACTATTTAAAATTAAAACAACAAAAACGTAACGAAAATTTTTGTGAGTTAGCTAGGTTGTAATTTAGATTTGGCTGGTTGACTGGATGATGATGTGTTTGTCTCTCATAATGTAATGTACATTCTTAAAAAATTCTTTTCATTTTAAAAAATCAGGCAGGTCCACACGGTCCACACGGCAGCTGGGGCGAAGCCCCAGACCCTTAGAGGGGTTATCTCTACTTGAACTGGAAATTACCGTCGAGAGAAGCTCCCTCCCAGTCCGAATACTTCGTCGGCTGAGTCAAGTCCAGGCCCAAATGTTTGCTTCGCTCAAGATTAAGAGCAGGGAGACTTGAGGTACCGGAGACGACCAGATCATGGACTCACCGTTTCCGGCCAATGGAAGATATTCTAGACCAAACCGAGACCGGTGATAAATGGCCTTACCGGCCTCGCCTGAAAGTAGCTGCAAGAACTTCCGGCGGCGGCCGTCCTGTTCAAATAATATCTCTAATAAAACAAGCCACCAATGGCTATAAATCGAAAGAAATCGATTAACAGAGTCTAATATATATTAGCAAGGGGTATTGAGATTAGGGTAAATCTTAGAAATCTATAATCTGTCATCTCAAATTTGAAGTATCAGCCGTGCGGCTCGTTACACCCCTATTAGGTACACGCATAAATTAACGTTAAAATTACTCAAGCAATAGGAGAAAATTCAGACATTAAACAAACCTGGTATTCGTGCTGGATCCATAGATGTCGCTGACCCATAGATTAACTAGGAAATGAATGATAATAATAAATTGAATAAGTTGCAAGTTAACTTTTTAAAACGATTGGCTATTAGATATGTGAAGGTTGTATAGGTAACTTTTACGGTTACAATCATGCGGTAATAACAGTTAATGTTAATAACTAGCAACCCAGAAGCTTTTGTGAAGTTTTGTCACTGAAATTAGTGCAGTTATTAGTTTAATAAGAAAATTTCAATTGAACTCCAATGAGTGATCAAAATGTTTCTGTTATACAGATCTACAACCAAAATAAGTCTCTATCGACGTATCGACTATCGAAGTACATTATTTGTTTAATTCTATAAATTATAATGATTAAATTCATTTAAGTTCTTATACTGTTATATCTAATTATATCCAGATTACAACCATTTCCTGTGGAATAGGCGGCTGTTTAGCTATGGTATTAAACAAAATGTCTCTGTTATTTAATAATACGGCGCTATTTGTTATTGGCCAAATTTTTCATCTTCTATCTTCTCGATATTTGGTGAACATTTCCATCACCATGGGCATGCACGATGAAATCGTTTTATAGAAAATTTAGTTGCTTAAAACCTTCTTGGAATTCCTCCATAATCAAAAGCACCAATGCTTTATTAAAACCTCAATATGATTTCAAGGCACTTCGTGGAACCCCTGAGATTTATCAAGATAGTATTGATAGAAGAAAAGTCAAGCTTCCAGAGAATAGCACGGTTCAGGATATTTTGGAATTATATAATAAATTATTACAAGCTCGTAGTGATAGGGATGGATTAATTTCCAAACGAAAAAGCCTTCAACAGGAATTGAAATCGAAAGTCAGTCCATCTGCGCATCATAATCTCGCACAATTGAAAACAATCATTAAAGATCATGAAATAAAAATTTCATTACTAGAAAATTCTTTCTTCCCATTAATAGAATCTATTCCTAATTTAATAAGTCCTGATTCTTTAATTGATGAACAACAACTTATAGGAATGATTCATGAGGATAAGAAAATCCCCGCTGACTCATCAAGAGCTCATCGAGAAATTGGAATTAAATTAGGGATTTTAGATTTCGATTCAGCATCAAGAGTTTCAGGAACTTCATCATATTTTTTAATAAATGACGGAGCATTATTAGAACAAGCATTGATTCAATATTCTCTCAGTAAATGCCGAAAGAAAGGATGGTCATTAATTACTCCTCCTTCTTTAATTCGTCAAGAATTTACAAATGCATGTGGATTTAAACCTCGAGATCAAAATAATGAACAACAAGTTTACATGATTAATAATGACAACACTAGTAATAATCTATGTTTAACTGGTACTGCTGAGATCCCAATAGCTGGTTGGGGTGCTCATAAAACACTTGCTGTTGACGAAAACAATCATCCTGTAATTCGTAAAGTTGGAGTTAGTAGAAGTTATAGAGCTGAAGCTGGTGCTAGAGGTTCGGATACAAAAGGGTTATATAGAGTTCATGAATTTACTAAAGTTGAAATGTTTGCATGGACTGAATCTTCTAATATCCAAACATCAATAATTGTTCATAATGAAATTCTTGAGCTTCAAAAGGAGATATTATCTGAATTAGGACTTTGTTGTAGAGTACTGAATATGCCTCCTGATGATTTAGGTGCTCCGGCTTATAAGAAATATGATATTGAAGCTTGGATGCCTGGTCGAGGTTCATGGGGTGAAGTAACATCTACTTCAAATTGTTTGGATTATCAATCGAGAAGATTACATACAAAATATGTTGCACCAGATGGTAATTTGAGATTTGCTATGACTCTTAATGGTACAGCCATGGCTATTCCTAGAGTGATGATTGCAATAATTGAAAACAATTATGATCCAAAATACAATAGAATTGAAATTCCTTTTGTTTTACGTAAATGGATGGATGATAAGGAATATATAGAATTTCAGAATCAATCTTAGATATGAATCAATATTTGTAGATATTTATATATGTATATATCGATGATCAACCCCGTTATTCTCTCAGTTTCGAGCTTGCCAGCTGTTGCCAGAGCTGCAAAGTAAGCTGAAACAAGACATGATTTTCAATCTTGGTATCGCTTGTAATAAAGTCTATAGATCTTTCCTAATTAGTAGGAATGAGAAGATGAGTCAGTCTATGCAGCGAAGCCGAAGCACATTTAAAATATGGAGAATTTAAAACTCAATAGATGGAACTTTCGTCTCTAAAAAGCGAGTCAAGCGACTTGAAAGAAGGGAGATTCCCCTGACCTTCCTGCTCCCCACCAGATCGATCGAATCGATCTGCCTCAATTGAGGTATTAGGTTAATCATGTGATTTAAGCGAGCGTGCGCTCACGTGTTTACGCGTTGGGCCCGGCGTTCCTGTTTGTACTTTTATCACAACATACTGAAACGAAACGTAGATTGAAATTATGTAAGCAATTCAGTGTCCCGCCTATTCTTCGGAGGGCGAGGATCGAAGTAGATTTAATAATAATAATAATAATAATAATAACATATTTTCGTCAATAACACACCACAGGCTTCTTGTTTGACTTATTCCGCCACGGTCGCATATTTAGCTTCGATTCCCTACCTGTTAATTATGGTTATAGTGTAGGGTTCCTAGATCGGAAATAAAACAAAAAAAAAAAACGAAGCGAGACCTACTCAGGATCATTCAGACTCGCTATTCCCAAGCTTCAGAGCAGGTAGACTAGTTCTGACGACTTTATTATTTCAATGAATGTACGGCTTCTAATGCTGAAGTTGAACAGCTGAAGCAACCTAATTTACAAGTAACCAACAGTTAAGTTAACTGTTACCGAATTCGAATACCTGAAGATGTGCATGAATGAGTAACTGTTAACGGTTAAAGACGACCGCGTGGGAACGAACGCCTGCAGTTGGGACTTGGTCCGGCTCACTAACTTTTTGAGATTAATTTCAGGCTTACAACCCCATCCGTCGCTAAAATAGCAATATTAGGGACGGGGAGAGGAATAAAGGCGATGGTGAAATTTATTAGAAATATGTTCAAACCATCAAATTAGGGAAAAAATTAATGTTTGTTTTTGTTTTTAAACTTAAGAAGGTTGGGGGTTGACCCACTGTGCAGAGCAGGTTGCTTCATTCAATTTTTCCCATGCGGTTTTTATAGTAGTGGAGCATCAGGATTCTTAAGGAAACCGAATTTAGTGAAGGATTATTCTCTAGGGATAGTTAAATACGATATGTTAGTGTCGCTGGCTATAAATAGCTTACATAGACAATAAATGATTATCAATCAATCAAAAACTAGCAATTAAACCTAACCCACGTGAATATGGGGGCTTTTACCGGGTCTATCAAAATGATGAAATTAATAGATAATTACTTAATATATATTTTAAATCTTTAGTAAAGAAGTAAGTAGACGATATTGAAAAGAAAAATTATAAAAATATTCCCAGACCGATGACTTGTGACTTTTTTTTTTTTTTTTTTTTAATAATAATAAATTGGTACCTAGGAATCCTAGCCACGGCTAAGCAGAGCATTGCTAAGCTTAGCCGGACTGTTGGGCCGTATTACATAGTTCTACATGATTCTGTACAGTGGAGTATTTCATAATGGGTTGGTGGTTTCACTACTACAATTTGTCTGCCCAATTAATGAGGGGCCAGTTGCCCGACTTCGGATGAAAA
>JAJMIF010000185.1:0-38314 GCA_030583505.1 Sugiyamaella castrensis
ATCTTTACTGATTGAGGACTCTGAAGAATCTTCTATCTGTTATTATAATATTTAGGGAGTATCCATAAAGTAGTATTTAGGCTAACTAATCTCTTGAAGACTAATTAGTTGACTTCAATATAGAAACAGATTCTTATCTTTAAAAATTATATTTGAGCTGGAGGTGGGTTAGGTTTAACTTAACAAATCTTCTCACAATCTTGTAGATCCCAATATAATTAGAGATCTCAAAGGGCTATATATATCCTTATCTAAAGATTAGGTGTATCCGGATAAAAGATACCAGTAACGTAATAAGCAGCTACAGAGACAAATATAAGACTTCTAAGAGAATTATAATATATTGAAATATACGAAATATACGAAATAGAGATTGATTAATATGTAATATAAGAACTTAAGATCAATAACCACGATCATCAAGTAATAAATAGGTAAAGTAAATAAACCTAGAAATAAAAAACCCTTAACCTTTAATATTTCACGTGATGAACGAGATTCTAAGAATCTGTATACAATCTTGCATGACCCTGCATGGGGCATAACGCTGGACGATTTCTTAGCAATAAGTTTTATATGTTTCTTCCTTTATTTGATATCTTCCCATCGAAATCTTTAAAAGCAATTGTGGCTTTTAGTTTGAATTGTACTGTTATTGAATATTATTGAGTTTATCCACCCTCGGCCCTCACCAGTCAAAATATTTTGTATCTTTATGATCAAATAAGTTCATGACCAGAATGTGTCGGACAAAAAACTATATTGAAAACACTGTAATAACGACATTTCAGAGGAGTTAACGAAGCCTGTATATACTGGCGAATTGATTATACGAGAGACATCTAGAAGAATTAAGATATTAAAAAAGGATTTTGGGATGGGCCTATGTCCGAGTTAAAACGCCTTTAAATAATTTGGGAAAGAGACAAGACATTTAATGTCATTTATATGTATTTGAGCCTTTTGCTCACAACACAGTCAAGCCGGTTGGTAGGAAACCTTTGGGCGAACGAAGCAAATGTTGTTGATCTCATTAGACCAATGTATAGATTTAAAATTCTGCTATGTCAATATTCGTTCGGCAATTAATTCATCCCTGGAAAGATTCTTAGGAATGGTTGCTCTAACGTCGAAGCATTGCGAGAACTCTATCTGCCGGAGACAGATGGGGAGACGGGATGAGAAATAGCTATCAATAGCTGCATCTGGTTATCTTAAATACCTACGATAAGCTTTATTTACCAAGAACTTGCAAGAACCTTAATCTCTTGAGTATCGCGAGTCGCGACATCGTGACGAATCAAAAGACTCTCAAGCACCTTCCATCAATTATAATGAAGTAATATTAAAAAGAACTTCATAACTCGATATTGAGCATCACAGGAATGAGATAGAGAGAACCATGTGTGTCCTCATCAACGTGTGCCTCCGGCGGCCTCAGTCTCAAACCTCGCTGGTCTGAACTACTTCCTGGTCGCCGGAGCTCTCGTGCCATAATTTTATAGTTGCAAAAAAACTACAGCACTTCCTGTTCACATCTGGTCTCCCACGATATTACTGATGAAAGCTCTACTCGGTTTGAATATGATTGATCGGACGGGAAATCTTATTTTACGAGTGATATGGCCGTAGCTGATAATCTAATGAATAAGGAATATAATGTTAGCTTATCAATGCATATCAATTTCCTAATTTGGACTGATAAGATAAGATAAAAAAGATAACACATGCATACCAACATATCATTGCGAGAACTATATCCCCTCGGATGCGTTCATTTACCGGCACTGGGTGTTCATTTTGAGAGCCGCCACAGCTTCATAAAAGCAGTGTTAGAACCGCTGATACATTCGCTTCTACTACAGATTCTATCGGAAAGCTGAGTTTAATTGTTTGGGATGATATCTGACAATCAAGCTCGCCAAGTTACCGAAAGAAATGCCTTTCTGTCGACAATCGGGGTGGAGTATCATGGACTGACTGGAAAGTTTTTTTTCATTGTGGAAGCTTACTATCATTAACTTTTAATAAAATTCAACAGTGCCTTAAAGCGCAGAATGCAGGATTGGTACTAGCGAGTTATGGAGTAGATGGGGGAGGTCTCGACATACTTGCTAGGTATGATGAGCACTATATCGATTCTTAATGCGAGTTTATCATTGACGGATATATTGGGTTGGATCATACTTACAATCATTCCATATATGATATTCTGTTTCCTATCAACATCGAGAGTATGGATGAAGAAATGGATTATGAAGAAAAGTTGCCTCGGAATTTCTTGAGATAATGGTCTTCATCCAGCCTGGGCGTTCGTCAGTGGTTGGTATGACTGTAACAGGTTGAATTTTTCTTTCCACTTTTTCGACCTCTACAGATCATACAGAAGTATGGATTATGACTTAAATAACGATCCTCCTGGTTACTTAGAGCTCTCATATGTTTCACCTGTAATGGTATAAAATGGTATGGATATGATGATTCAATCAGAGATGGTGTCGTTATAAAAACCCTTCTGGTGAACATATGAACCTGGCAATTTCCAATATTACCTCGGCACCATGCCATTCATGGTAGAGATACACCCTCTACCGGGCTGCATATAATGACAAGGAATTCCTGATCAAGGATTACTGGCCAACTTCAGGCCAACAAGATGATGAATACAAAATCTGCTTAAAACCCAACCGCCGAGAGATCCCTGGTATAGCAAAAATGATTGCATTTGGCCCAGTTGTAAAGATTGCTGAACCACAAGATGCTTCGTAACTTCCAGATACTCAATTCGGCTCCGTAGAGAATATTTGTCAGGTGTCGTCGGAACACGAGAAAAGAATTCATTGCAGTCTTGTTCTCAATAAAGTTGGAACTCACATTTCAAAATTGAAAAATCTAGGAAATTTGTTCAAAGTCCTTGCATATTGTTAAAATCATCCCCAGTAAAGAGTACATTGTCCGATGACATATCATCATGAATAATGTCCTAGTGAAATAACCCTTGGTGGAGAGTTGAAAAAAATGATTCGTCAATTTTATCTACTACTAGTGACCATTTAAATGTTCCTACTCCGACTATCAACAAAGATTATCCAGACTCATTGAGTCAGAATGACGACCCAAGCTTATTACATCCGTTTATCAGCACCAACCAAAACAGCAAGATTGCTTCTTCTTCTTCTTCTTCTTCTTCTACAGATATAGATCCTTTTTATCAGAATCTTTTTCAACTGGCTGAACCTGAGAACAGGTTTGACTTGGCTACTAGTAGTCTTGCTGATATTGCGAATTCCATAAAAGAAGTACTTAAAGTCCCCGCAGAGCTGGCAAGATACATTTTCGTCGACAATATCGACTCATCTTATCACGAGAAACTACAGGAATTGGTGCCATTATCACAGAAAGCAAAACAGGACCACTGTGCAACCAAGCATTATAAAAAATACCTCATAAAGTGCACGAAACGCTGGTGGATAGTTTTAATATTGAGGTTAATCGTTTTGATTAGAAATCGATGGCGAAGAGAGCAAAGAGAGAGGGAGATAGAGGAGAGTCAAGCTATATTGAGGCAAGGACCCCCAGTAATGGGTAATATCATTAGCGGTGGACAAGAAAACGGACGTCCAGAAAGGGGTCAGATAGAAGGCGCTAACGACCTTGTTTTCGTTGAATTTTCTCTGATGAATACTAGATCTACCTCCATTAGTGATGAGGAAGGTGACCTTGAACCAGATGAATCGTACCAGCCAAGAAACAGACGCTCCTTCGGATTACCAACTCTAGTGGTGGAAGTAGCCGACAACGAGCAAGAGAGGCACTTAAAGCTTAAGATTCAGAGAGATTTGAAAATCGAGAGCACTTTTGGGAATAGGAAATATCGGATTCAGAAGGTTATGGCATTTTTAGTTGAGAGAGCTCCTAGTGTGACAGGTTATAAAATCCAGATATTGGGCCCTGGGAGAAATCATCGTGCTCGTCGTGAGCGACAAGTGGTGGTTAATAATAATAATGGAGAAGTTTCTGGCGATCTCCCTATCAAGTACAGTTACTTGTTTGACCGCTCTTTTTATGGTAGGGAGCCACAATGTTTTGAACATCGGTCTCATTTTGTTCTAAGTCGGGGTGCTCTTCTTACAATTCTGAGCAGGGAAATCGATGCGGATGAGCCACGGTGGTCTGCTGAGTGAATTTGTTGTAATTGATAGAAAATGTTCTTTCACCATATTTTTTATTCTTAGGGAGTGATTCATATGCTATCGCTGTTAAAAAAAAAAAAAAAAATTACTATAGTAAATAAATTAATTTTCAAATATTTATTAAATGTTGTAGAAATATAAATCGATTCTTTATCTAAAGCATAACAACGTATTAAATAAAATGATTATGGAAATCTAGCAACTTCAATAGACTATAGTTCTCGGTCTGAGAGTGATACAGAGCTGGTCTAAATTACTTCATCGATATACGGGCCCAGACATCGATGCCTTTATCCTTCAGATGAACAATAATGTTTTAACAATTTACCATTTACCATTTATTAGAATTGGAACTTGGTAGACTTTATGATGTGCTGAAACGCAGACATCCATTTTAGTGACCTCCTTGAACAAGGCAGTGTAACGCTATAAGGTTTTAAACAGGAACATAAACATAAAATCGACGAAGAATATGTAGGGTTATTCTCCTTAAATGAATCTATCGCTGAAACTGAAGTCTAACTTAAAACTAATGATTAAATATTCTTTTCTTCTCTTCTCTTAATTGTCTTATTGGTAGTTTATGTCTTTACCAATCTTGAAAGGCTCCTCAATGGTTTGTCTGGCACAAATTGCACAATAAGGGCCTTAAAAAGAGAAATTAATACTCTAGTGGCTAAAAAGCCATTGATTCATTTCTATAAATATATAATATCGGTTGAAAAGTACCATCTAGCTCTTCCTCTCTTTTTTCTAATATTGGTTGTATTATTATAATATACTAGATAAAATCTTCTACTATTGTACAACCTTATCTTTTTTATCTATATCAACTGGACAAGATCAACTGGACAAGATCAACTGGACAAGATTCTTCAGGGAATGAGAAGAGCCCTAATAGGAGATCTGCCTGTGTCGATCAATGAAAGACGTTACGCTACTACGCGTAGCGTAAATGGCTATCAATTCTGTCCTAATCAAGATCGTAACCTTCATTCTTTTCTTCAGCTTCCATTAGTGAGAGTTTAGATAGATACGGTAGATATTTGAACCAACAACCAAAATTAAGATATTTCCATACTTTTGGTGAGTCAAACAGATTAAGAAAGCACATTCATATTAGAAGAGGGTACATTGAATCACAGATAATTGAAGGCTATGTACAATTAGAGCGTGTGTCTACAGACAATAATATTGCTGAACCTGCTGCAGTTGAGATTAACAGCTACTAATATTATTATTTATAATCTCGTGTTAGAAGACAAAGAACCGGTCTACCCAAGGTTTGTGGAGCTAGTCACTCCACATCTCTAATATATAGAGAGGTTAAATCCCTCTAAGAATCTGATAAGTACCGGAGCTGTAGACAAGAAGTTTGAGAGACAACCTTGACTTTAACTTCCAACAGTTACTCTTGAAATTCTACTCCTGAAGTTATCTGTTATTCATCCACCTAGTTCTTATCGCCATATAGTTAATATTATATTATATTTTATTTTATTTATTATATATTTTATTATCGGAGCCAATAAGTTGTTAATTCCGACATTTCCGCATGCTCGTTGGATGTTTTCTTTGTATAATTGGCATTGTTCTACGAGGTACTTCAGGAATTCATGGATCATTGGGACAGTTTTAGGAAGATTCCACATTACCGCATATACCAACTAAGAAGCTGCGCGGTCAACGTATTCTATCAAACAACGGCCATTTCAGCGGCCCTGTATTCTTCAATTTCGAAGCGATATAGATAGCTTTCAGTATAAATCACCTTGTTCAGGATATAATAATACCATTGATCTTCAATTTTGTCCTTAACTCTTTGAAACCAACAGCCAAGTTCACCTTCTATTCGCAGGCTCTTGTCGTGATACCGGGCAGGATTAATGTTTAATATGTTAGATGGAATAGTCCTAGGTGCAGTGTGTAAATATAACTCCTTAAGACTTCTACAGTTATCTAGCAGCTGCTGAATGACCGTTTCATTCAATGGCTGGGCATGAGTGCCCACACGAAAGTAGAGATGTGTGAGATTCAAGCAGTTTGAAACTAATTCTAAAAATGAATTGCTATCAAAATATTCCTCACGCTCAACATCTGACAGTTCACCGAATTCTTTGTGACAATCGATAATAGCTAGCTGACGAAGTCCACGACAGTTGGTGGCCAGTGCTTTCATACCACTTTTCGTTATCTTCTCAAAGGTAACATTAACAAGACGAGGACAACTCTCGAAAACAGATATGTCAAAAAGCTTAGGTATTCTGTTCCCAGTCACGCAAATAGTCTGGAGATTTTCTCCCCAGTTCAACAGCCTATTAAAAAAAATTGATGATGGATAAGGACCGTCAGGTAGCGAATAAAACTGCAAGCATAATGAATTAAGACTGGAAATCTGGCAGAGGCTGGAATCAATCAGTGACAACCACGTACAATGGTATGTCGACGATATAAGTGTCAAATCCCGAATATTCGATGGTAGTCTAGAGGGATCGAGAATATCAAACAGATTACACTGCCGCGGAATTGTTAGGTCGTCTATCATGGATATGGAAAAAGACTTTAATTTTGTCAACCTGCTCAAGACTTCTGCTAGTTCGGGCTTATCAGTTGAATTAAACGGCATGAAGTTTTTATCACCATCATGAACATATTTAATAGCTAATACTTCAATATTCGACAATTTTCTTAGACAGCAAAAGAGATCATGAGCAGAGACCCCGTATGGATAAGAAACATGAACATTTATAAAGAGCCAGATAAGATTGTCTGCAAGTTCAGGATATGTTTTCATAGAATTGAGTAGTGATGGAGGGGCATGTATAGATAAAGAAACTTTTTTTTTAAAAACAGTAATATATTTGATTACTGCTTGGAAGATTTCAGTATCAACATTATGAATCGGATCATCTTTATCATTAATGTATATATTGATTCCTTTTAAGTTTGGGAACCGGTCATTAGAAGTCGATGTAAATACTTTATTGAGAAACCCACCGAAAGTCACACGGTCTAAATAATGCGTGGCTTCCTTCCAAAAATAGACTGTAATACTTTGAATACATTTAAGGGCGGCTTGACTGACATTTCTATTCCAAATTACAGTCTCCTGGAATTTATCATAAGACTCAAGCCTGTCAACTAGACTCCGACGGCGTGTAACAGGATCTGGTGGCCATGCAAATTCTTCGTTGATCAATGTATTATGTCGCACATCCACCAATTCTGAAAGGGGGCATTTGAAGATCACATCGTGCCACAGAAGAGGACACACCAACTCATACATTGCTTTGTTGACCCTGGCAAGAGATGCAAGGTCACTGTCGGGTAGATATTTGATAATCATATACAGAATCTCATTTGGCAGATCCATGACAGGCTAGACGTGGTATGCTATAACTGATGGATGGGATGGAGGAAAGTTTAGTTTGTGAATATACCCCTTTTATATATCTGTCGCATACGTGCCCTAATATATCATTTCGTCAGTCTATATTTTCTTATCATTCGTTTATTTCTTTTCTTTTTATCTTTATTTATATCAGCGGACTGCTATTAATACTTGTCAGCAACGACTATTGGATACTACTGGTTTCAATCTGGAATCCCTGTCAGATAATTTCTTCTAACGAGGTAGTAGCCCCTAATGGCCCCCTATTCCTAACTAATTAGTAGTTTTCTATTAGCTAGAAAGCACTTGCTGCTAAAACGACACAATTGTGATAAGTCGCACAGTTCAATTCCCTAAATCGGGGTAGATTTGGGGCGATCAGGGTCTTCGGGAAATCCTACTGCAAACGCTGAAGCTTAATCGGATATCCCTGTACTGGAGAAACAATAGTTTACTATAAACGCCTGTATTCAATTATAGTTCTTCGTGATCATATTAGCATTGTATTAGAATAATCTTTAGCATCATCTTCAGCATCATTTTTTAGCGTTGGTTGTTTTTCCAGTGCCATGAAGCAAATGCTTGGGTCACCAAAGGTTCAGGAGAAGCATGCAGGAACCATATAGACTAGAGATCATCATGTAGAATTATGTAATACGGCCCAACAGTCCGGCTGAGGTTAGCTCACTGTAGCTCTGCTTAGCCGTGGCTAGGATTCCTAGGTATCAATTTATTATTATTATTATCATCTTCAGCATCATCTTCAGCATCATATTAGATAAAATCGATACAAATATACGTTGACTGTAGAGTAGTATTATGACAAAGGCTATACGATAGCTATTATCGTTTCGACTTTCGTCCTCGTCAGTGGCCCGATTCTAAGTGAGGAGCAGAAAACAACTCAAGAACAAAAAGCAGAAGACAATTTGCCTTAAATGTCGAAGGATTGGAACGTCTTAAATCGTCCATCCTAACTGCCATGACTGGCGCTGGTATCTCTAAATTAGTTCTGGAAGTACCAATATCTGAAGAAGAGTATGAAGTGATCCGCAACAACCTAACACTTGATAAACTGAGGAATCTGCGATATTCCAAATGGTCTGGTAGTCCACGTGATGTAACCATCGACGAAGTATCGTATAAACCGAAGAAACGATCTGAAGGGTGGTCTGTTAAGGTCAATGGTTCCTATAGACTAATGAGTGACGATGAGAGGCGAGAATCGGGCATTCTTCCAGTAGGGAAGGATGAGAGTATAAATCAACCGAGTGAAGAGGACATTAGATATGTTGCTCTTGAGAAAATTGAGGAAGCTATCGGTAAATTGCCTTTTTACGAATATTATGATGATCAAGTTCGTCCACAAGATATTGATAATTGGAATACTTTGGAGAATTACTCATGTGGTTATTTTACTATAGTCGTCCTTTCGCGAGATACTACTATCTTGGGGGAGGGTTGTAAGAATTTGCCTGCCAGTATCAGATAAGATATGGGTGAAGCAAAGGATTTGTATTCTATTGTGAAATTTATCCAGAAAAATGCTGATAATGGGGCTTCTAGGGAAATTCTTGAACTTATTTCTTCTTTGACATCTCCATTTCACCTGAAAGAGTGGGATATCAAGCATTGGAACGAGGAGAATGAGAAGGTCAATTAAATTTGGAACCGTGTTGCTGCGTTGCCGCGTTGGTAAAGCGAGATTCTCAAATAGTAATTGCTGCTATTTGGTATGCTGGATTTCGTTGTATGGTCACCAGCCTTCCAGGTTCTCTCTCACCTGATGCAAATAAACTGTTGAACGAATTGGAGACAGGGACATGTATCTCTTATGGGGATATCAACTGATGTATCACTCTCCACGAAGAACTTAATCGTCTGAGAGATGAAGCTGTCGAAACTTTGAAAGACATTCAACAAACATCTTCGCTGAGCACTGGTAGATCTATTAACGATACCGATAGACACATCAGAGGCGGCAAAGGTGAACATATTATTGATTCTAAAAGTAATACTCATTTGCCTATAATTACGTGGGAAATGCAAGTTCTACGCAAGAAACATGGCTTGAATCAAATGACTCAAGAAGATAGAGATCTTGCATACAGGAACAAGTATTACTCGAAGGACCAACTATTGGATGTTAATTCACAAAATTACATTCGAGCTAAGAAAGATATTTTGGATTCCTCGAGCACTATGTCTAAACTGGATATCCAGGAATCAAAGAAAGGTAGTGTGAATGCTTTAGCAGCTGCATCTTATGGCAATATGGATGCAATGAAACAGCCGTGACTATCTGATGACATTCCTGACCGAATGTCAAATACTGTTCAAGATGAATTAGTATATGAAGAATTGTTACGTAGAGAAGATGGATTTACGGAAATTGAGAAAGGGCTGTTGACTGCGGGTATGCAGGAAGCTGGTTCTTCGTCACCTGTATTGGACACTGCCCATTGGCCTCGGTGAATGCCGACTCTCAAACAAGTGAAAAAGTCTGAAAACGGTGTTAATATGAACTCAGAAGAGTGCTTCTTTGATACTGGTTGTAGTCATCATATTTATGGTGTTTGGAATCGTTGGTATAAACGACCCAAGATTGTCCGTAAACCTCAACAACTGTCCCTTACTTTTCTAGGTGAGGAACATGTTCGTCGGTTTAAAGGAACTATTAAACTAGGTGAAGTTAATGGACGTACATTAATATTACAAGATGTCTGGCTATTTGGAAAGATCAACGGAGTGTATCTATCAGCAAATAAACTGAGAATTCATCCTGACTATCATGTTGCTATAGGTGGTGCTCACCTGATGGTATCGCTCAAGCAAGCTAAGGCTGGAGAGTCTGATAGGCTAAGATATACTTCAGTATATGCAGAGATCCAGATACTTTATTTGAATAAGTAAACTTCAGTAAACATACCAAAATCAAAGTGACTTTTCTACAACCAACCGGAGTACCTGTGGTTGAAGAGGTAGCTCAATCTGATATATTACATCAGAAGGAGACTACTGGTGAGGCAAACACAGATGTGCTTGAAGAGGTACCCGCTCTGACGGAGGATACTGGTGAGGCAAGCACTAGTCCAAAACTTAATAGTACTGGGAATGTTTCTCTTCAGGAGGCACTCAATACAATGACCCCTATTACAGAGGAATCAACTGGTCCAGTTGAACCTTCTACTTTTCAGGAGGAGATCATGGACAGTCTTTCATCTAATCCCTCTATTATTCCGCAGGAGTCTAACTCTACTGACTCAGCTTTGACTGCTTCTTTTTCTCATCAGGAGGAGAGCGTTGAGGTGGATGAGCAGCAGAATCAGTCGTCAGGAGGAGAAACAGAGTGGTCAGAGCAAGAAATGTCAAATATCTTTGATCATCTTAGAGACAGACCAGTTGAGGAAGCTGTTCAAGAGATTGAATAGATTGTACTTAAGCGTAGGCGTTCAGATCCACTTCTTAGTCCTGGTCACAGTCTACGTCGTTCTAGTAGAAGGTCTGCAATTGAAGCTCGTGAACCAGATTTCTATCGAAAGAAACTCAGGATTAATTTGGTATCTGCAGCTGAGTTGAAGATTCTGGGTAACGATGTTAAAGTTCCTATGACAGTTCATGAAGCCTACATCACAATGGGCGGAATACTGGCAAGAAGCAATGGATGCTGAAAATCAACTTAAGAAGAACGTGTTTGAGCATGTTCTCCAATCGGAAGTAGATCAAGACAAAACAATTGTGGATACTAGATGGGTGTTTGCCATCAAGACAGATAACAATGGTTTTGTTAATAGATTCAAAGCAACACTTGTTGCTTGCGGCCTTTATGCAGCAATCAGGAAAAGACTTTGACAATAGTTATGCTTCAGTTCTTGAAGTAAATGATCTACGTGTTTTATTTGGTCTTGCTGCTATACGCAGGATAAAAATGATTACATTTGCTGTCAAGACCTCGTTTTTGAATGCCCCCATTGGATAGGGAACTCTGCATCAGACTGCCACGAGGTAGGAAACACTTTGAAGCAAATGGCAAAATTAAGGTTTACAGGGTTTCGCAAGCACTTTATGGTTTACGTCAGAGTCCACGTCAATGGCTCGACAAATATATTGGAGAACTTAGGAAGTTAGGATTTGATCAACTCAACATTAGTCCTAATATATTTACGAAAGGATTTGGTGAAAATCAAGTCATCATTGCATCTTATGTTGATGATACTTTGGTAATAAGTCAGAATGAAGATATTACGATGATGGGGGTTGAAAAGATTAGAGCTAAGTTTGAGACTGATGAACCAGCCCCAATAACGAAGTTTCTCGGGCTTAATGTTCAGCAAAATATGGTCGATCGGTGGATAAATGTTACTGGGAAAGAATACATTGAGAAGACAACAGTTAGACTGAAGTTGGAACATGTACAACCAAAAACAGTACCTATGATAGCATTAAAAATGGCATCGTTGTATGAAAGACCTATCTCTAGCAGATGTAAGCATGAGCATTTCCGACGTATTATTCCGGCAGTCTGCTATTCGAGGCAATGGCACTACTCCGTACCAGGCACGTAGAACGACAAGGAATATCTGATCAAGGATTACTTGCCAACTTCAAGGCATCAAGAAGACGAATTTAACATTTACTCAATACTCGACCATATGTAAAATGTTCAGTTTTGAACACCTTGGGAAGAGTTTTGGTCAAGCAGACAATACCTGGATGCCTGCCAAGAACACACTTCAAGGTGCTGAATTCAGCTTCACGCAGAACATATGCCCCGTTCCCAAGCAACGCGTCCACTGCAGATTAGTTTTGAATGAAGTGGGATGTCCCACTCTTCCTCAGGCGAAATCTGGTGGGAAGCCTCCCGTACCTCCCCCATTTCACAACTGAAAAACCTAGGAAATATTTTTACCAAGTCCTTGCTAATGTCGTTGATACTCATCGGAAAATCATATTCAAGGCAGGGATAATACATGGAGATATTTCTTCTCATAACCTACTGCTTAGTGGGGGTGTGGCGAGTGGATCTGTGTTCGGGCTTCTAGTCGACCATTCAGTTCAATTAGGGGGCAGGTGAATATATCGTCCTTATCGAACTGGAACTTATCCATACATTGCTATGGACTTGTTGCGGGCTAATGTCTCGATGGATCACCGCTTCTATCATTATATAGAATCCATGTTTTGGGATCCTGTCAATATGTTACTTGATAGTGAGCATAGGATGAACGGTCATTCTCCCCCCCCGGATCGTGTCGCAGAGAAAGAAGAGATTCTAAATAACCTACAGACTGATTTGGTGCCTAAGAATTTTGAAAATTTTCTGCCATCAGCAACATATTTAATCCTCCTAGCGATTAACTGTTGTGAACCGGATGTTCCCCTTATCGGAATGACGAAAACAGGTTCTATGACAAGATCATCGACATTCTAAAGGACGTCTATCCAACTATGTAATGGTCCCATTGACTCCGTTGCGGATGATGGTAAACAAAGGTCAGATACTCGGAAGGATACTTTTATATAACATTTCCTTGTGCGGAGTGAATTGGGGTAGAGCGAGACTTTGATATCAATATTAGCAATCTGGATCAACTAGATTTACATAGAAACTAAATAACATAACGATCATTTTGATAATTTCAGTATCCTGATATCCAAGGACGACATGTCAATTCCACGCACCTGCCGAAGACTGACAGTTTTCCAGTTAACTCAGTTATCATCGGCACACAAGCGTAGCGAGATAATAGGCATCCACCGAAGACTGACGATCAGCCAGCGAGCTCAGCTATCTCCGGCGCCCAACCTAGCTAGATATAGGCAGCTGTCGGAGACTGACAGTCAGCCAGCTAACTCAGTTATCTTCAGCGCCAGAACATAGGCAGCCGTCGGAGACTGATAGTCAGCCAGCTAACTCAGTTATCTTCAGCGCCTGAAGCTAGTAAGACATAGGATGCCGTTGGAGACTGATAGTCAGCCAGCTAACTCAGTTATCTTCAGCGCCTGAAGCTAGTAAGACATAGGCAGCCGTTGGAGACTGATAGTCAGTCAGCTAACTCAGTTATCTTCAGCGCCTGAAGCTAGTAAGACTTACGCACCCACCGAACTAGGCTCCCGCCGTAGGCTAGCACTAGCATTTCTCGACAATTAAGCCCCTGGCTACCCAAATTATACCTCTGATATTAGATAAAAATTGATACAAATATACGTTGACTGTAGAAAGTTTTATGACAAAGGCTATACGATTGCTATTATCGTTTCGACTTTCGTCCTCGTCAGTAGCCCGATTCTAAGTGAGGAGCAGAAAACAACTCAACAAAAAGCAGAAAAAATTTGCCTTAAATGTCGTTACGTGTTGTCATTTTCAAAACCTCTGACTGTTACTAACATATAGTACCGTAGTAACTTTCAGATTAACAGGCTACCATCAACTAGATTTTATGCTTTGTTAAAATAATCGGTTGTTAGTAATCGTTAGTTATCACACTATGTCGCGATGATCTCCATGATCTCGATAAACAGCTTGACTTACAGTGATTAAAAAAAAAGCTAGCTTGCTAGCGCTAAGGCGGGAAAGAGATGTTAGAAGACAGAGTAAGTCAACCTCAACATCAAATTAACAAACAGAGACCGAGAGAAAAATAAAGAAATTAGAGACATCTCATTCCCAAGGGCTCTAAAGTCTTCTTCGTGCGAAATAAGCACTTCTAAGTTCTCACTGCCAAGTTCGCTAATGTCGGTTAGCTTTTACTTCCTTCTTTATTTGATCGAAGTTGGTGAGCCTTTAGCGCACTTTATTTTTGGCAGCTGCATCAGTATGAATTTGTATGGATTTGTACAGTTAAGTTAACTACAGCAGGCTATATATACAGTAGTGTGCAGGCCAGATAACAAGAGTAACTAGCTCGCTCGTGTCTATATCGCTGGTAACAGAACGCTTAGCTTAGTCTAAAATCACGTATAAGTGATCATATCAGGATGTTAAGCCCAGGCCACCGACAGTTGGACTCCCAGCTAGGCTCGCTTCTCAGTTAAGTTCCAGAGAGACAATGAGGAGGGATCTGTAACTATAAGTCAAGTTAAGTGACAATTAACTATTAACTATCAACGCAACATATTCCTCATCTTTAACTTTAGCAGGAACGAAAACAACATCAGAATGAAGGTCATATTTAGAATCAGAAATATGAAGATTAACGTCAACGCATTGGTAGCTGTACCTAATAGATAACCCTAAGTTACACCTGAATGCAAATAAAAAAATAAAAAAAAATTGACGGGTTAACCGTTAGCTAACGTCAAGGGGCTTGCAGTAAGTCTGTGACTGTCAGTTGACAAGTCTCACCCTAGCTAACCGTCTGTACTGGCTCCCACAAATATAAAAAGGCCAGGTATTCCTTTAAATCTCAATTCTATCTTATTCTCTTCTTATTCTCTGGCCTTTGTTGGCCATTCTTTTTTATTCGTCAGTTAGTTTCTTAACTTTACAAATCTACTTATATAAATCGCTAAAAATAAATTGCTGGTAATTATAATATATTTCAGTGCCAAACTTCCAAATGACATGTCACATGTCGCATGTCGTCAGATAATCTTTAACCCAGCTCGATCTCGTAGCCCATGAATACAAAATGGTCCCGATTTTCCGCCAATTTTTTATTTCTCTCTTTCTTCTGTTCCTTGGCGTTAGAGCCCGATTGTTTTACATAGATTTTCTATGTGTTTTCTACCATTATGCTTTACTTCCTATATTTAATCGCTTAAAATAAATTGCTAAGTTAAGATTCGTTCCATGCAAAATCCAGTAGTAGGATTAACCTAATAAGCGCATTCACCTTAAGAAGTCAACAGCAGAGATTAAGCACATTCTCGAGATCAAAATCTCTAAAAGCTAGCTACGGGTCACCTCGTGACACAAGGCCTGAGATACGAACAGCTTTTAAGTTAACATACCTGTACTGTGTATTCGATTCATACTAGCCGTTTACCACATTATATCCTATAATGACTGGGGTTTATGTTATGCAGCTTATGCTCATTTTGCTTAACGTTAGAACCTATAGCGGCTTTCCCCTATCCCATAAGCAGACTAACATCACATCTCATCACACATCACCATCATCAAGTCTCACGTTTGTTTTAGCCGAGTGGGTCCACCTGTAGTAGGGACCTAACCCTTACTGATGTGTTATCGGCTATTGTGATATTGTTATTATTATTTTATTATTGATTATTGATTATATTTTATATTTCTATTTCTTTCTACTTTTATTTCTTCTTCTTATTCATAAATTAACTTACTATCATTTTATCTTATATTAAATATTATTATATTATATTCATTGTATCGAACGTTGGCCTGGCCAGTTCTATATCTTGTATATCTTAGTACTATATCTTTTCTCTGTGTCTCATACGTTATAGGCTCTTAGTCTATAATAACGGAATTACACTAGGTGGTACTAGTGTCTCTGAATTGTATTAAGTATTATACCCCTTTCACACTCTTTTGTCGACTAGTAAAAGCACACTGGTTGTTGTTGTTGTTGTTGTTATTGTATATTATCATATAAAGGCCCTAGAGGTGTTAAAAGGGCAAGTACAATATATTGAATATTAGTTCCGTCTATACCCTCTCTCTACGTGAATCCTCTCACTACCAACCTAGCCTTGCACCTGCCATGAAGCAAATGCTTGGGTCACCAAAGGTTCAGGAGAAGCATGCAGGAACCATATAGAATAGAGATCATCATGTACGTTGAAATAAAGTGAGCACGTGATGCTAACTTCCACTATAAGAATATTACTAAATTGAAACACCATAAATTGGTGTTTCTACTTGAGACGAAACGTCATTAAATTGATGTTTCCACTTAAGTTGAAACATCATAAGATTGATATTAATATCTAATTGTTAAAGACAAACTATGGTCTACCCAAGGTTGGTGGAGCTAGCCACTCCATATCTCTAATATATATAGAGAGGTGAATCCCTCTAAAGCTGATGAGTACCGGAGCTGTAGACAAGAGAACAACCTTGACTTCAAGCACTAATAGTTACTACTGAAGCCTATACACCTAAAGTTATCTGTTATTCGTCCACTGATTGTTAGCGCCATATAGTTGATAATATTATATTTTATTTTATATTCTAGTATCGGAGCCTATAAGTTGTCAATTTCAATATATTAACAATGTAGAATTATGTAATACGCGGCCCAACAGTCTGGCTGAGCTTAACAGTTAAGTTAACTTAGCTATGTTAATCTAACTGCAGCTCAGCTTAGCCGTGGCTAATGATTGATTATGAATTCGAATTCGGCCTAGGTACCAATTTATTATTGACATATTTTTTATTATATATCACGTGTTTATTACCCGGCTCATATGCATGTGCATTCATGCATATCTTCACCAAATTTTTTTTTTTTTTAGATTGAATTGAATTGAAGTTCTCATTGACAGAAGATTCATCAACTGGTTGTTGACAGAAGATTTTTATCAATCTATCTACATTTGTTTTATTTGATCGGTTACTTTTCTTATCTTGTGGGTTTTTCGATCATGAGAAATTTGGTTCTTCTTGGAGGAAATTCACATCCAGACTTAGTAAATAAGATCTCTTATGCTTTAAATATTGACAGAAATGAAGTATCGGCACATAAATTTAGTAATGGGGAAACCTCAGTAACTATTAAAGACTCAGTCAGAGAAAAGGATGTTTATGTTGTTCAATCTGGATGTGGACATGTGAATGATAATTTTATTGAATTGTTGATTATGATTTCTGCATGTAAGATTGCATCTGCGAAGAAAGTGACTGCAGTCATGCCGTTATTTCCTTATTCTCGTCAACCAGATGTTCCATATACTAAGTCAGGAGCTCCATTAACTGTGGGGGGTGGTAATGTTGGTAGTGGTACAAAACCTAGTTCTTCAGGTTCTTCAGGTTCTTCAGGGTCTTCAGGATCTTCCGGTTCTTCTAATTCTTCTCAAAAAACTTTTACTTTTGAAAGTGTTCCTGGAACTCCTATAAGATCTTCATCAAGATCAGGACTATTATCAAGAAAACACTCTGATCCTCCATTATCTCCAAATCTTAGTGCATTGGCTCTTAAAGAAAGATTAATAGATCATCAAAGACCAAGGTCTGGTTCAAATCTTACTAATCTTACTAATAGTACCGCTAGCATTACTACTACTTCATCCTATTCTAGAGGTCTAGAAAATAATTCCGGCTATCGAGAATGGACTGCTCAAGCAGGAAATCTAATTGCATCTCTTTTAACTTGTGCTGGTGCTGATCATATTATTACTATGGATCTTCATGATCCTCAATTCCAAGGTTATTTTGACATTCCTGTTGATAATCTTTATGGTAAACCATTACTTCAAAATTATATATCATCTAGAATCCCTGGATATCAAGATGCTGTTATTGTATCTCCTGATGCTGGTGGTGCTAAAAGAGCCACTGCTATTGCCGATTCATTAGGTATGAGGTTCGCCCTTATTCATAAAGAGAGACGTCCTGTTAAAATCTCTGGTGAATCTTCTCGTCATAATGCTACTACAATGCTTGTTGGAGATGTAACTGGTCGAATGGCTATTCTTATTGATGATCTTGTAGATACTGCTAATACTATTACTCGAGCTGCTAAATTAATTAAAGATCAAGGTGCTAGTAAAGTATATGCAATTATAACTCATGCTACATTTTCTGGTGATGCTATTGAAAGAGTTAAAGCTTCTGCAATCGATCTTATGGTGACCACTAATTCCACACCTCAAGATGAACATATGCGTGAATTAGGTGATAAATTAGAAGTGATTGATGTTTCTAGAGTTTTTGGTGAAGCTATTAGACGAATTCATAATGGTGAATCTGTATCGATGTTATTTGATCATGTTGGGGTTTAATAGACTCACTCTACGTGGTTCCTAGTGATACAATGATCATGATATATTTATAATAATAATAATACAAATTTAATTGTTCTTCCACGTGTTCAGACCCCGTTGCTTGTTCCGCTCGGTTTGCTCCTTGACCGCCGTTCTCTGGCTAAGCTGGATGTAATGCGGTCATTATCATTGGCTTTCAGGAAGCCGTAGGGGATAAGAACCCGGAGCGATAACTTAAATTTATGTATCTATTTTTTATTTATCTGGACTCGTAATATTGTTTGCACTGACCTTGACTTGTAGTATTGTTTGCCTCCGGCTGCTGGGGCTATGCCCCAGACCCCTAGCTCGCTTCCTTCGAGGTCGGATCCGCCCTATTCGTTCTGTCTCGGCCCCATGGCGCTCCCTTCTCTCAAGGTTCAGTCCGTCCTTATATCTGGTACAATCAAATCCGGCTGACTTTTGTCTCCCCAGGACCTCGAGCAAAACGAGCAACGGGGTCTGAGGCAGCGACCCAGAAAACAATCATAATAATAATAATAACTATAATAAAACAATAATATAATAATGATGATAATGATAATGATGATAATGATAATTATAATAAATAATAACTAGAACTGCCAATATCAGTCAGAACTTTACTTTTTATATGCTTCCAAATGGGCTTGTTCTGGAGGAACAAACGTGTGCTCATGATTAGTTCCTTTAATGAGTTCACCACTTTTTCCAATAGTACACATTTGTAGTGATTGAATCCAGGGATCAGCAAAGATTTCTTCTAGGGTAGCTCGCTTCTTGACATCAATTTTCAACATATGTCCAATAATTGGTCGACTCTCATGATGAAGTAAACGAAGAAGACGCCAAGGGCCTTTTATGATATTTGGAGGCGGTGGTCCCTCCAGTGTACTACCAGTACGGACCACTTTATCTTTTTTCGGGGTAGTATTACCCGTATCAGTAGCACTAGCAGGGGAAGACTGGCTCTGTTCGGATTTAGAACCACCACCACCACCACCATGACCCAAATAGCTTTGCTTTATAGGATGAGCAGCATGAGCAGCAGCAACTGCATTAGCAACAACAGATAATTGTTGACCAGGAAATTTACTATTCGTAGCTTGATGATGTTCTTGGTTGACAGCATCCAGAAGATTTACAATGCTACTACTTGACTTTAAACCTCTGTTATCATTGGCAGCAGTGGTGGTGGTCGAATTGGCCACAACAGCTTCAGTAGCTTTGGTGCTGTTATTATGAACATTATCAGTAGTTTTGGTACTACTACCATGAACATTATCAGCAGATCTATTGGTTAAAAGAGCTAATGGTTCACCATTAGGACCAGTTGGACCTTCAGGTTTAGAAGCAAACAACCGATATGAATTGTCATTATGATGAGGAGCCTTCCAAGGAAATCTTCTTAATGTCATACAACAAAAAATAACGGCACAGGACCATATATCCGCCTGTCTAGGATCATAATCTTTACGAGATAAAACTTCAGGAGCTAAATAAGGATCGGATCCAACTACTCCATGAGCAAGAACAATATCAGCTTCAAATGGATATCTGAAAACACTTGAACTACCAAAATCAATTAACTTCACAATTCCTTGTTCAGTTACTACACAATTATCCAATTTAAGATCTCGATGAGCTAAACCCATATCATGAAGATATTGTACACCACTAAGGATTTGTTTAAAACAACAACCAATTTCATTAGTTGACATTTTACCAGACATTACAATAGCAAAAAAGTCATAAGGACAATACTCCATAACTTCAAAATAACGACCTTCTTCATGAATGATATCAAGGGTTTCAATAACATTTGGATGATGTAAAGTTGAACCAATACAAAATTCAGCAGTTACTTTTTTAGCATATTCTCTTTCGCTTTCATTAGCATGTCTTGATCTAAATTCTTTAACAGCAAACACAGTACCATCGGAGGATCGTTTCATTAACCGAACAGACCCACCGGCACCAGAACCAAGCACGCGACCTAATTTGCCATATTTTTTAAATCCTTCTTCCATAAAAGGTACATTTTTATTAATTAAAGTAGATGATGAATCATTGTGTAGAAAGGTGGTTGGTGGAACAGAAGCTAACACTGAAGAAGTCTTGGTAGAGTTTTTATGGAATTTTCTAGTAGGTTTAAAGAATCGTTTTAATTCCATCATTGACCCATGAGTTTTATGTAATCCACCCGAATCATCATGATCACCTCCACTACCACTACCACTACTACCACCACCGCCACCACCAATAACAGATTTCAAAGTAGGAGACTTGTCTTTTTCTTTATGATGACTGATAATAGTTGAGTTACTACTTAAGGTTTTTATACTTCCAGTAGAACGATGGAGATGACCTTTCTTTTTTGAAAATACAAACCGAGGGGCAATATCATGAACATTAACAATTTGGGGTGGACGTAATTTCCGAGCATATGGATCATTTTGATCAGCTGAAGGGAAAACACTTACTGAAGGAGAAGATTCTGCAGAAGGAGACGATTCTCTAGAAACACTTGGAGATATAGAAGAACCGATTTCAAATTTTACCTTTGTGATATGATCATCATGATGACCATTGTTGTTATTGTTGTTATTGTTGTTATTTGTGTTATTATTATTGTTATAAGATGATTGAGGAGAAGTAGTAGAAACATCACTACTATCACTTGTTGTATTTGATAATTCACTACCATTAGGTCCGCCAGTTGCTGAAAGAAATGGAGCACTTGCTCTAGTTTTAAAAGGAGGTGCAGCAACAGACAGAGCGCCAACGGCACTTTCCGTGTGGATATTTGTAGAAGGAGATCTTGGAGCAGAAGGTGGAGTAGAAGAAGGAGAAGATGCTGATACTGGTGGACCACCAGCACTTACAGCAGAATATGATGATACACTGTTAGATATAATCCTTGGTGATGCAACTGGAGATTGTTTAGCTGGAGAACTAGGAATACTATTAGTTTTAGAAGTAGTTGTATCCGAAGGAGAACCAACACCCGAACTACTAGTATGGACACCGCCTTCTTGAGATTGGGTTCTAGATGCAGGTAATGAATATCTTTCATAAAAACCTTCATTAAGTAATCTATTTTTTTTCAAAGTTAAATCGCCTAATTTTTGAGATACTCTGTGCATGATTGAATCGGAATGATTTTCATTTGAAGGAGGAGGATGATGAGGAGGATTTTGTGATGATGATTTCGTACTACTATTATTAGATGATCCAACCATGATAGATATAGATATAGATATAGATAATAGATGGATGTCTGAAGTTCAAAGTCCAAAATGGCCAGATCTTGTAACAGCAGAATGAACTAAATTTGATTCACACTATAAACTAACACTACCATCAACAAAATCCTTCACACAATAGTATTAACCAGCTGATATCGAATTGCTTGTCTTCAAATGCTCTGAGTGTGTCTTTTCGTCTATTTCTACGTTCTATGTCCTACTCTCTGCAATCTACCTCTCCGTAAATCGCCTGGATTGTAATGATGACTGATTGACAATACAGATAAAGCCAATATATCGATATCAATACTAATTCTCAATGTCAATAACAATGACAATGAAGAAAATGATTAAGCAGATGACGAAGATTCTTAATGTCAATAGAAAATCACTTTTAATGATTCTCTATCGATGATGAGGATAAGTTAAAAATTAAGATATAGAAAAGAAGTGGACAGTTTTTAAGCTGAAAAGATTGTTTAATCCGCGGGGCGTCAAAAGGCTGCTACCACACACAACCTTAAAACACGAGTCAATCACTTCGAAGATTTTTTTCAAACTAGTTATTTTAAATAAATAAAAAATTGTATAGAAAAAGTATAAATTGATAAGTGTAAAAAGTATAATAATTAATTAATAAATAAAATAATCTAATCTCTCAGAGTCGCTCACTCAGTCAGTCATTCCGTGACTCGCTCGTTCATTCAGAGCTCTAGCTAGCTAGAGTTCTCGGTGACTCACGTGCTTTCTTTGTCTGGCCGGCCGGCCAGCTAACCGCCTCTGTCTGGTTGGGGCGCTGCCCCAGACCGCCTTGCTCTTGCTACGCTCGGGAGTCCAAAAAGTGTCTCCTCTGTGCTCTGTCTCTCTTTATGTCCTCTATCTTTGTGTCTCTCTTTGTGTCTTCTTCCTCTCCATCTACACACACATACATGTGTCTTCCGCTCTCGGCTTATAGTATATTTCTATATAGAGGTTACCGATTAGAGATTGTGCAGTAACGGCTTCCGGTTTCCCTGTTAATAACGGGGTTTCTTAGTCAACCAACCAGAAGAGAGATCCAGCCCTCCGCCGCACTTGCTCAATTAATGGTTATTGGCGATCTCGGGGAAAATAACAGCCGGAGAAAATTTTTTAGCCGCGTAGTCCGTTGAGTGCCGAAGCCGCATCTCCCAATTTAATTAATTGTCCCGGAATAACCGGTAACCGATTCTAATTGCAATTCATAGTCTTCATTCCAGGCTCATCTCTATCGGTCTTCTTTCGGTAAGGCAGCTTGATTCCGGCGACTGGGGTATGTGGGGTTATGCCCCCCCAGACAGGTGGAATTCTTCAGATGTAGAAGTCTTCAGATGTAGAATCTATCTCTATGAGACTCTCTCTAATAATTGCGGTTATATAGAGATAGAACAATTTGATTCCTGGCAGTTAAATAATAAATTGGTTCTCTATTTCTCAGGTCAACTACGTTCACACATAACAGTTAACGTTATCTAACAAAGTCTGGGTGCAGCATGTCGATCATCGTTGATTACTAGCTAGCAATTTGTTAGGATGTTTAAATGCTATATCATTGACAGTCACTAACAGTTATAACCGTTAGTCAGTTACAATCGCCGTTGTCGGTCGGAATAACCAGAGTCTATTAAATGTCCAAAACCAACCTATAACTGTTATGGTAACTTCTTGGTCAAAAACTGCTTATAATAAGCTATCAGAGATTCAGGTATAACAGTCGTAAATAGAGCACCCTCATCTAATATGACGTATTAAGGAACTACGATAAACATAATTAATTAAATAAGAGTCTCAGAATGAGAAAGACTCGAACTACTGTGTACTGTACTATTTATATGCCCAAGGTCAAAAACGGTATTTTACAGGCAACGTCCCATCGGTCGCGAGGTCTGGCAGCTTGGTCATGGGCATGACGGCCCTTCACTGAGTCGAGGTCCTGATATTTGAATAGTCTATCATCTTACTCAGGTTGGCCATGTTCGTACGCAGGAAATCGACATGGATTGAACCAAGAATTCTAGCAACCGGTAACTACGGGGACTGTATGTCTAGTTCCGGCCACCGAAGTCAGAGTCAGACTAGAAAATTTTCGACCAAAATGAATTATATAGGAGGAAAATAAGCTTTGACGAGGATAAACCCCTGATAGGCAAGCGATAATGTGGTAAAATTAATTTGTGGGTTATGGCTGCATAGATCCACACCATGATAACTAATTAGTACATAAATTACGGGGATCGAATCGATCGTCCTGTCGTCTGTCATATGTATAATTCCCATAACTGTCGTATCATCATCTTTTGATCATCTATATCTTTCAATGCCCTATATAGATTAATCAGTTAATTGAACATATTCCATCCATTCATCAAGCTCTTCAGTCAATCAAAAATAATATTTCATCCTTCAGACCTCCTGAAGTTCTTGTTCTAATGCCCAATTCCACCCACTCAATCCAACCAATTATGAGAATGACAGAATGGACCAACCTCAAGAATACCATCTGAAATAAGTACTTTTCTCGACAAACTGGTAAGAAATTCTGAAATTGAAACAGGTAGTTATAAAAAAAAATATTTTTTTTTTAGATTCTTTTTTTTTTAGTTAAAAATGCTAAAGAGCCCACCTCATCAATTTGTTCATCGTTGTCGCCGAACTTTTTCATACAATGCTTGTGACCGTCCCAGCCTGGTTATAGATTCCCTCCTTGCAGAGAGAGCCTTCGAGCTAGGGAGATAGTTGTTCAGATTGGAAAAGCTCACAGCTGCGTATTCAGTTGCATACGGTTAATGGTAATAAAGGTAGGAAAATAATTGTAGAGGATGGAATCATAGACAGACCAAATGGTGAAGGGGGGTCATTGTGCTGGTGAGCTTTCCCAAGATGTAGATGTCGTGATTAGCCATCTCTCACTTTACCTGATTCTGGATAAAGTAAACATGCTTATGGATCAAAGACCATGATAAGGCATTTAACAAATGGCAGGCGACAGTTAGGCTATTAACAGCAAAAAACCTAGGGGTTACTGGCTATTCCGAATATTGATGATAGAGCTAGCTACTGATGGCGTTAAGTCAGTCTAGTAATCTCATCGGAGAATTCGATCTATTCACATTGCATATAAGTGCTCCTTTATTTGTAGGAGAGTCTGCTCTACTTATAAAGGAGCTACTACTTGCGTTGATGAATTGGTTGTTACTATGAGTGTTGCAGTTGATGCATAACTACAAACGGCAATGTCGCTAACTCTGGCACTAGTCGTATCACTGATTTGTTTGCTGATAGTGCTGATCGCATGTTTGACATTGCTAGATAGGTAGGATCAGACTTATTATATATTTCAATGATGGCTGTAGTAAACATGTGAGTCGATGTGACCCTCGGCTGATGGGACTGAGTCCAACCGACATACCGTCTGAGCAATTAACTATCGTTCTTCTGCCTCCCCAGGCCCCAGACCCCATTGCTCGCTTAGCTCGAATTCAGTCACTGGCATTTTGTAGGACTCAGAATCAGCCACCAGAGGCAGATATCGATCCAAGCTTTTCATCAGCTAGATTCGCAAAAAGTCCCTCAGATTACTCCCGATTGTCAATTCATCGTATACGTGCCACCTGTACACGTACTGCCCACACGTACTGCCCGCACAGTAAAACTGCAGCTAACAGCTCTCATTCAGATGCCTGTTAATTCCTCTCTCACTCTTGAAAGACAATAGACTGATTCTCTAAGGGAGATAAGAGGCGACTCTTTTATGCAAATAATCTTAGAACTTCATATTCTTTTAAAGGATGTTTCTATTATTATATATAATGGAAAATAAACTCCCAGAAAGTATGGTTGTATTTCTAAAAGGGGGTTCAGAACTAACCCATTTTCTTTGCTTCACCGATTCACGATTCACGCACAACCTTTCATTCATTATCTTGATTACATACGTCGCTTCGTGGTCCTATCTTTATATATATCTGAGGGTGTTTTTATAGAAGATTAAGAGTAATAATAATATTATATAAACGATGGTGAGTATTATTTGATTCAATTGAGTTGGTGACTACTCATATGAAGAATGGTCCTGATGATTATGATGATGTTGCCACTGATAATTGTTCATCATAGGGTGGATGAAAAAAAAGCTTTGTTAGATTTAAAAGATGGGTCTTTCGATTGATGTTATTTAGTGTTTCAGTGTTTTAGTGTTATTGGTTGCTATTACTTCTTTGTGTTCTTTTAGCTCGCTTAATTATCTAGTCTGGCGATTGATATGCTTCACAGAGGTTAAGACCGTACTGTGAATCGTTTGTAATCCAAGTGTAGACAGCAGTACAATGTTAACTTCGCAGAGAGGTCACTCGCCTTGATTAATTTATGTCGACTAACCTCATTAGACTTCAATTGGAACAGGTTATGATCTGTCAAATAGTGTTTTCTCTCCGGATGGACGAAACTTTCAAGTAGAATATGCCTCTAAAGCAGTGGAAAATGGTGGAACATCAGTGGGAATCAAATTTAAAGATGGCGTTGTTTTGGCAGTAGAGAAAATCATTAGTTCGAAATTATTGGTACCTAATTCAAATAAAAGAATCCAAACTGTAGATAAACACGTGGGAGTAGCTTATTCTGGCTTAATTCCTGATGGTAGACATATTGTTAATCGAGGTCGTGATGAAGCTGCATCTTGGAGAAGTACTTATAGTATACCAATACCAGTTCGATCTCTTACTGATAGATTAGGAAGTTATGTTCAAGCTTATACGTTATATAGTTCAGTTAGACCATTTGGAATTACTACAATTGTTGGTGGCGTAGATGATAAAGGTCCTCATTTGTATATGATTGAACCTAGTGGTGCTTCATGGGGCTATCGTGGTGCTGCAACTGGTAAAGGTCGTCAAGTAGCTAAATCGGAATTGGAAAAATTAGATCTTTCTAATCTTGATGCTAAACAAGCAGTAAAAGAAGCTGCTAAGATTATCTATTTAGCACATGAAGATACTAAAGATAAGGATTTCGAATTGGAAATGACTTGGGTTAGTGAATCTGCGACTAAAGGATTACATGAATTTGTCCCTGCCGAGCTTTTGGAAGAGGCTAAACAATATGCTCTTCATGAATTAGCTGGTGGTGATGATGAAATGGAAGAGTAGTAATAATTGTAACCATATAAATGAAGCAAAACATGAAAACACGAGTATATCCCCGGCTTTGTCTCCACTCGAGATTAAGATCGTGCTTTCCCTTCGGGTAAAGTAAGAGCTAGGGTCTAGGACATCAGCCGCCGGAGGTAGAATGGATGCCCCCGACCCCGAAAATCATCAGAGCGTCACTCCCCTGTAACCGACGCCTCTCGAGAGCAACGATAGCCAGGGGTCTGGTCGCTGTGTTCTTTCTAGTAGTTGACAAAAGAGTGAAATAGAACTTGATACAGTTCAGACACACTAAGATTAACTAGTACAACATGTGAGGTCCTGTCTAGTGAATTAGATGAAGTCTATGTATCACGGTTTAGATATTAGACGAACTATAGAAATATAATATACGACCCTGGTCTTGCTACGGACGAGAGCCATGATTTACCAGGCATAGGGTGACAGTAAGGGTGTTGTTACCTGGGTGTAGCCGTAGGAGCCTCCAGCTAGCTAGCTAGATTTATTATTATTATTATTACTGTGCAGGCTCAACACGATCCTAGGCTCGAGCAAAGCGAGCCCAGCTGCCGGAGGAACAATCGAGAAGATATATGCGGTAATTGCGGCTTGAACTGTCTCAGTTGACTTTGTAGATCCCAATATAGGAATCTATTAGATCTCAAAGATCTATCCTAATCTAAAGATTAGGTGTATCCGGATAAAACATACCAGTAACGTAATAAGCAGTTACAGAGACAAATATAAGACTTCTAAGACTAAGAGAATTATAATATATTGAAATATACGAAATAGACTCTTAATAGAGGTTGATTAATATACAATATAAGAACTTATGATCAATAAGTGACAATAACCACCATCAAGTAATAAATAGTAAATAAATAAACCTTGTAATAAAAAACCCTTAACCTTTAATATTTCATATGATAAACGAGATTCTAAGAATCTACAACTTCCAGGTGGGAGGGACTGCCCACTCAAAACGATCTTAGTGAAGCGTGACAGAGGCCAGAGGCCAGCTAGCCAAGTCCGGGGCAACGCCGCAGCCGCCATGGCAACTGCGGCGTTCATGCCGAATCTGACCTGTCGTATATGAATCTAGATAGGATATTTCAAGATATATAAATATCTGATAGATCTCAGGGGATGTTTCTCTTCTTCTTCTTCTTCTTCTTTGATCTCAATTATTTCATTGCTTTGTGGATCGGTTGCATTGCTTGAGTTTCATTTAGAAGTATGACTGAAGAATCATCATGGGATCCCACACGTCCCTTTACTTCTAGTTATGATGAGAATCACAACACTCCGATTTTAATTGAGAAATATCTTAATGATGAACAGTTAAAGGCTGTTACTATGGCTCCTGATGCAAATGTACAAATCATTGCTGGACCTGGGACTGGGAAAACAAAAACTTTAGTGAATAGACTGTTGTTTCTAATATCAGAGGACAATATATCTCCAGAAGAGATCCTTGTTCTCACTTTCACCAATAGAGCAGTTCATATTTTTAGGGAAAATCTTTTCAAATTAGCTCCTGCTGAGTTAGCTTCACGGATTCATATTCATACGTTCCATTCATATTGTCAATCATTGATAACAGATATGCCGGAAGAAGTTGGGCTAAAACCTGGTTGGATTGTAGCTGATGATTTAGATCAGGAGTTTATCTTAACCGATGCGTTGAGATCTGTTATTGGTGGTCATATTGGAAGAGAATTGCGAAGTTGGATTTATAAATTTAATGATTTTAAACGAGATAAGGTTTCAGGACGTATTGATGAGAGTGGTAGTGCGGAAGAAATGAAACTTAAAAAAGAAAAAGAAAAACTAATTCTTAAAAAAGTTTATGAAAAATATTGTCATTTACTTAAAGACAATAATATGATAGATTATGATGGCATTATGGAGTATGGAGCTCAACTAGCAGCAAAATATGAACCAAAAACTGCTTTAAAAACCATTCTAATTGATGAGTTCCAGGATGTAAACTTATTCCAATGGAATCTAGTTCGACTGATTTCTAAACACCAGAATTCTGCAATAACAGTTGTAGGTGACCCAGATCAGTCAATTTTCAGCTTCCAAGGCGCTAATGCTAATTTATTAAAAATAATGCAACATCAACTCCCGGATGTTCAACAAATTGTATTGATTCATAATTATCGTAGCTCTCGAGAAATTGTCGATGCTGCCTCGACTATGATTCGTGAAGAGGACCATTTCCTTGGTGATGAACTGCTGCCAGTAGGTCAATTCAGTGGGCCAAGACCAATTATTAAAAAATGTTTAACTCCCAGTAGCGAGATCGATTGGATAGCTCAATTAATAAATCAATTAATTCATAAAGAAAATTTGAGTCCAAAATCAATTGCCATATTGGTTCGAACTAATTACCGTAAGGATGCCATAGCTGCCGCTCTTCGTCATAAAGGAATTGATGTAGCGATATATGGTCCACTATCAATTCTTAAAAATTCTTATGTCAAACCGCTTTATACATTTCTTAAATTCATTCAAAATTTCGATCAGAATATTCAATTATTGTATATGTTGGAACATCCAAATAAGATTATCACTGCCAGGCATAATCTACAAGCACTGAAATTTGCATCCACTCATGGGTTAAGTCTTTGGGATACTCTTCATCAGAATAAGAGATGGATGATTGGTGGTGGTAAACGCAACAGTTATAATCTAGATAAATTCTTAAATGTGATTGAAGAATCAACTGAGATTATTCATTCTAATCCCAATGATGCTCATTCATTAGTTAAAGGTCTGAAAATGGCAGCTGATCACTTGAATCCTTGGCCAACAAGATATCAAGAAACAGCCAATATAAAGCAACAGGAATTATTTGATCTTATTATAACTATGGCGCCAGAATTAAAGGACGAAAATTCGAGTCTTTCGTATTCATTTATTAATCATAGCAGATTACAAGATATTTCTGCAAAACCGAATGTATGTATGACCCTGTAGCCAAGCCTTGAACTATGCTAACAATTTTTAGGAAGTCATAGTATCTACTATTCATAATGCAAAAGGTGAGATATCAGTTGTTGTGTTGGAAATTCATTTGGTCGAGATAATTCTTTTCTAACTCATCAGGACTTGAATGGGAAGCAGTTTTCATTCTAGATGCAACAGATAGCAATTTTCCTCATAAGATGGCTGAAACGGAGCATGAGGAACGTAGGGTTCTATATGTCGGATTAACAAGAGCAAAATGTAAGTTGGGTTATGGATGTGGTGGAATTGTCTCTGGTAGCTCTAACGTATAGCTCGACTTTATGTGACTTACCCCTCGTCAAGAGAATGGATCGATAGTCAATGTGAAATATCCCGTTTTCTAACTCCTAATGTGTTAAATAAATTCGATGACGGCCTTGTCAAAGGTACTACCGCACAACAGCGGCAGATGATTTCCAAGTTTGAAAATTGTAAGTCCTCTCTAAACAGAATTTGATTTGGATATTTACTAACAAAATAAGTCAATCGAATCAGAAAGGAAAATCCTCAATTGTTCCGGTTCCCTAAAGGAATTGTTATTGGAGGTACTAGAGAATATCATACAGCTAGTCGTGCTCTTCCAATTAGGTCTTCGATCCTAGAGCTTTCACGTTTTATAGGTAGATACTTTAGGATCTGAAGAATTGGTTGGATTCAGTACCTTTATTCTTTCTATAAAATATTTATTTTTCTATATTTATAATCTTAATTCATGATCTTAATTACTCTTCACCAAGGATAAATATTTCCATCATTATGGAAAAATTTACCATTATCTTCAAATGTCAAATTATCAATAACACCCAACAAATCAGAAACACTCTTTTCAACAGTAGGAGCAGCATCCCAATGTGCATGAGAAAGATCTTCACCAAATCGTTTCATTGCTTCACGAGAAAATGTTCCCATATCACTAAGAACAGGACCAGGATTAAGAGCAATAACAGTGAACTTTTCAGGTTCAAGTTCAAAGCTCAATTCTTTAGCAGTATAATTAAGAGCTGCTTTAGATTGTCCATAAGCAGAAAAACTCAATCCCGTAAGTGAACTAATTGAACCAGCATCACTAGAAATAAATACTACTTGACGAGTTGGTCGTTGCAATAATAATGGATAAAACGCTTTAAAAAGGAATACCGGTCCCAAAGTATTTATTTTATAATGTTCAAGCCAATTTTTATCAGGAGCTTCTAAAACTGTCCAGTGAGCATCAGAAATAGCAGCATTAGCTATTAGGATATCAATTCCTTTTCCTTCAGTGATTTTATCAACTTCTTTAGCAGCTTCTTTAGCAGATCCATCTATATTAGCATCATATTTAACAACATGGACATTTTTATGATCCTTAACCCAATTTTGAAGTTCAGTAGATTTATCTGGGTTTCTAGAAGTAGCAATTACTATAGTATGTGATCTTTGACTAAGGGCTTTAACAAATCCCAATCCAATTCCACGATTACCACCAGATATGAAATATATTTTGGTTTCAGACATGACGGTATCAATGTAGAATGTTGAAGTTGAAAGAAAGATGTACCGATACCTAATATTTATTGAGAGACCCCCACGAATCTCAAGGAAATGCATGTACTGCACGTATAAGTTATGCACAAACGCGTGTAACAATGCAGCGTGTATCTAACATCAAGCGCCCGTTGAACTTAGCGACAAAGCTTAAGTCAGATTAGCTTCATCAATCTTTGATCAAAAAGTAACTAAAATTTAACGGTGAGGATCTAAGAGATTGACTATGAATCTAACTATCTCTTATAGAAGCCGGCTCTTATATTACTACATAACCACATAAAGTTACAATTAAATATAGAAAACGAGTAATAGGATGTGAACCACAGTAATTTTTAATGGGTAGAATATGGTTTAGAGAGTCATTTTAAGAGTACTAGGCTACTACTAGCTAGCTAGATTGCTAGCTAGGCGAATCACACGTGATATCGGCTTCCGGTGAGGCAGTGCGTTTACCCCCGGCTTTACACCAACTTTAAGTGGCTATAGAGATATTAAGAGAATTCGGTTTCCTTCGAATTTATATGAACTTCTTTAAAAGACTGGTTATTGATAACTTGTAAAAGATATATTTTGAGATCTGCATTTTCGCTTTCGTTTTGGAGAGAATTTCTGGAAAACTTAACACCGATGTCTTCATTCAAGGAGACTGGTAAAATCACTCTTGAGGAATTTATAAAGGCTGGCGATTATTTAGTTTCTCACTGCCCAGCCTGGACTTGGGCTGGCGCTTCATATCCAAAGTGCAGAGACATTCTACATGATGATAAACAAGATAAAGTGCTGGTGACAAAACATTTATATTCATATTTTGCTGACAATCTACCAGAAGGCGATCCAGCAGGAAGGGTTTCAATCAGTTGCAGTAACAGAAAACACACGAGTGGAGCCGTGTCAGTGAAGGGATGCAGAGGAAATAAAGAACATTATGAGAATCCAGACGATGTATATATTGTGGAAGATTCAGAAGTTGAAGGTGATGATTCGTCAATTTCAGCAGGGAAACCTGATCGTACCTATAACTTATTTATCTCATATTGCAATTTATATTTTGCCCCAAAGCTTTATCTCAGTGGATTTAATGCTGATGGTAATCCTCTATCACCCGAAGAAATGTCTGAGGATGTCGTAACTGACTATCGTAATAAAAATGTTAAAATTGAAAGCGCTCCCTTTGATAATGCTCTTAAATTAATTTCTATCGATCCTTTCTGTCATGCTGATACGATGAAAATTCTTCTTGATCGTGCTGACAGCATATTAAGAGAGAACAAGTCCATGTTAGGCGACGTTCGTATATCTAAAACGGGTTTATTATTATTCGATTCCAGCTTTGATGACAGTTGGAAAACATTTCTTGCTAATGGATCATTGCCATCCTCTATTAGGGTCGATCAGTATTTAGTGATTTTCTTGAAATTCCTTTCAAGTTTTGTTATTCCAGCTGTTATTCCAGGTAGATTTCGAGACAAGATATAAAGTAACCGAAGGTAGCGAGAAGGAGCTAAGAATCCCTGAATTATATATTTTAACTAATTAACTGTAGATTAATGGATTATGACGTTGTTATTAATCTTATTGACTTGTCACTAGCTATAGAGAGTAGAGAAAACCAGGTCGGGATCTCTCTGGAGACATGACAGACTACTGCTTTTTTTTTTTTTTTTTTTTGATCTTCAACTGCACTCTAAGTGCTGCCCAATCCCTTGCTTCAAAGTAGCTATGTCCAGGGAGTAGTTGGTTTTATAACAAATCATTCAATAGAAAATTTGTTATGGAACAGACCTAGACCTTAAAATGCGTCATCTATATGTAATTTTGTGCGTCCTAAGACTGACTTTGCTGAATTTCTTGGGGACACCCCAGCTAAATACGTTGTATAATCGCCTGTTTTACCTCAAACTAAGCAAGACTGCTTGTTGAACTTAAAGACAGCATTTCCTTAACGGCGAGAGAAGCAGCAAAAGCTCAAATCCGAAATCTGGCAGCAATGCCCGAGTTTAACTTGAAGAAAGTAACTTTCAATTGGGTTACTCTTATAAAGAGTTGGTTGAGGGGGGAATCGAACCCACGTATTCTGCGGTTAGACCTTGTGACAGTGATAAATACTACTAGACTAAATGCAGATCAATCAAGATCGAAAAACAAACAATTCAGCGGGGGTTGACATCCTTGCCCTTGCCCTTGCCCCTACCCTTACTTCTTTTTTTTTTGATCTTCAGTCTATTATTGTCGCTGGCTATAGATAGCTTACATAAATCCTCACATATTAACTATACGGGGAGAAAGTGTAAGTCATCTGAAAACTTATGCAATGCAATGCACTCATTATTTGGTCGTCGAGGTGGGTCGGACCAGGGCAGCTCTCTAGGCCAGGAAGCCCCCGGCCGGGCCCGGCACATCTTGGAAGGAGGAGGCTGGGGGAGTACGCCAACAAACCGCGCCCGTACCTCGATCATCATTCAGGAAGGGCTTTTTTTGTCGCGTTTTTCTCACAAGTAAACAACATCTTTTTTTTAATCTCTTCATTCGCTCAGATTCATTTACTGATATATATCGCGTTCGTTTTAAATCAAATTGGATCTCTCTTTATTCGCTCATATTCTTTTATAACTATATATTACATATAATTATATAAACATCATCCGCTCTACTCCCATTCATTCATTGTTTTAAATCGTGTTTGTGCTAAAGGAAATAACAAACATCATTCAATCGTCGACATTCATTTATTTTAGGATTATTTATAAATTTATTATAAAGAGAATCCACTTTGCTTAGAGTTTCGCGAAGGATGGAGGATACACTAACGATGTGGAGATGTCTAACAGAGTCTTTACTACCGGAAGATTTCCGGAATGAATCTGGTGTATATAAATTCGAGTTAGGATCAACAAAAGAGGTCGGCTATTTGCTTTTTGCGTAAAATGGCAGCTTGAGAACCTCAAGAACGCCAGAATTGTTTGCTTCGACTCTACTCATAATACTTCGTTTGGAATAAACTCGAATGATTCTTCATACCTATATTCTATAGTTATTAGAGATAAAATCACGGGCAGGGGCTGTCCTATAGCCTTCATGGTCTGCAATTCTGAGGCATTTGGGCCCTTGGCGTACTGGTTGGAAGACCTTTATCAGAAGCTTGACTTTTGTCCAGACCAGATTGTGTTAGACTGTTCGGCAACAGAATACAAAGCAATAGAGATGGCGTGGAAAAATACAGCTAAGAAGCCACAAGTATTCCTATGCCATTGGCATATTTTCAAAGCACTGTCAACCAAAGCTAAAACGTATATCAAGGGCGCTACGCCTTCGGAAATTCAAGCATTAAGGTATGAAGCTCTCCTGATGTTCCGCGAGATTGCAAATCTCAGATCATTTAGTGATTTTGAACAAAAATGGATTGACTACATAAAACAGTTTCGGAGCCATGAAGCCTGGCTTCAATATTGTTATTCTGAGTGGTATCAGAAGAAAGAACACTGGTGTTATGCGCGGAGACGTAGGGGACACTTAGGCATGTCCACAAACAATTATGTTGAAAGCTGGCATAAACATTTGAAATATCACTATCTGAAAAATTCCCTAAGGCGGAGAATAGATGTTCTTATCTATACTCTTGTTACCTATACTTTGCCCGAGTTTATGAAGAATAGATTAAAAGTTGAGCTTGGCTTCTCAGAGAAGGCTCTTGACAAGAGAGAAAGGGATAATTTTCTAAGGCAAAGAAAGTTCCTAAAAATCAAGCACAAGAAATGGTCCAAGACCTGAGGCCGATGGGGCAAAACACCATGACCATTAAATCCTTTACAAATTCACAAATTGGTTATCGAGTTGATATAGTACGTGGTGATGATGACAGGAAGTTGTTTGTCACGGCCTGCGATTGCCCATCTTTTATTCATTATCCGTATGCAAGCATATGTTCTTTATAAAGCTGGTTGTTCCTGAATCTGTTATAACTATTAATACCGTCTACCATTCCGAGGAATTGGCAGCATTTGATGACATATTTGTCCCCACGTCTGCCAACAGTGAAAATGGACTAAGTATGGCTGATGGTTCCTTGGCGTCTTCGCACACCGACAGCACTTCAGCTCCTATCCTTCGGCCTGCGATTGACAATTCTTCGGGGTCGTGGCAGGTCGATAACGGTTCGCTTCCGGCTCTTTCACATTCAGAGTCAGAAGAGACCTATTACAATGAAATTAACTTGCTACAGGATTTTTTGGAAGAAGAAACCCTGCATCTCTGGGGGCTAGTGAATAATGCTAGTAAGATGATCTTGTTCAAACAAAAAAACATACTCTCGAGCAGAATATATGTCTATTACCACAGATCTGAGATCCGCAATATCAACTTTGAAATCTATTGGAGATCGATATTTCAAAGAAAAACAAAAATATTAGAGTAAATAATTTAGTGTTATTAAATAACCCCGGGTTAATTGAATCTATTTTCACCTTGACGTTCCCTCAGTTTCAATGAATAGCTATCCTGACAAACTATTTTGCCTTAACGCCAATTTAATGAAGATAACGTTAATATTATAATCTCCTTAAAATAAAACGTTAACTGCTAAAGTTAACTTGGCAAGAATTTGGTTCTAGCACTGACTCACTGAGAGCTAACAGTCATGCTGTCTAATGTTGTAAGTTAACTTATTTAATTTAATATATTGATTTTAACTGTTAACTTTACGTTACGCAGAGTAATTGACAACCTTAAGACATCGGATTTTATTGGGCACTTCGTTCGTTAAAGTTAAATTTAAAGTTCATTGAATTCGCTCGCTCTATTTTAGATATAAACCAAATTAACTATAATTACTCAAGCACTATATTTGATCGCGAACTGGTCAACTCATTTATCTCCATCATTTCTCTTCTTTCAACTGTAATTTAAAATAAGTTGATATAGCCACGTTACAATTATGTAGACTTGAGGACTCTGACCCATCTCCGTAGCGAAAAGCAGCAGGCCAGGCGACGAAAGGACAGCCAGCCTGGGTCAGCTAACCGTCCGCACGGCCAACAGAACGGGTCAGGTCAAACCACCGTTTCTTCTCTAGATAGATTGCGTATTTTATAGGTCGGGGTTTGCTGAGTCCCAGAAAGGAAAAGATATGTCACTAGTGCATAAATGTTCAGATGACTTATGCCTTTCAATTCAATTCAATTCAATTATCATTTATTGTCTATTTGAGCTATGAGCCAGCGACACCTATATAATAATAATTTGTTTATAGTAAACTATCCTTCATTAAATTCCATGATTCTTAAGAAGATTGTCGTATCACTGATAAAATAAAAAAAACCCGATAGGGAAAAAATTCAATGAAATAACCTGCAATGCAGAGGGCCAACCCATTGATTGATTGATAATCATTTATTTAAACCTGAATTCACAGAGAAATTTCTCCAACGCTTTTACTATAGGTTAAGGCTTAGAGGGTATCCTCCTCATATTCTGAGAAAATGGTTTAAAGAAAATCTGAAGATGACTCGGCAAAAGCCTAAGGCTTACCCCGAGGACATGCATAGATTTATCCTGAAAACAGAGTACAATCCTATTTGGGACTCTAAACTATTTAAAATTTCTCTGGACAGATGGAAATCCATCCTACATAAGAATTTACCTCATAAGGTTCATAGAACTAGAGGAATTTTACATTGTAGAAAAAGGTCAAGAAACCTTTTGGATTTGTTTAACACGTCTAACAAACGTATTTTACACAAGGATGATAGCAAGTTGAAACACCAAAGAGCAGACTCAGGTGACAGGAACCTCAAGCATGCAGAGAAAATTCCAAAGAACTTTTTCTGATAATGAGGATATCCTATTGTGGTTAAACCGCAATGCGGAGTAATTTTCGTCATTAAATGATGATAAAAAAGTTTGTTGCCTAGGCAATACCTAGACTAGCATGTCACGTGGATAATGACAACACGTTACGACATTTAAGGCAATTTTCTTCTGCTTTTTGTTGAGTTGTTTTCTGCTCCTCACTTAGAATCGGGCTACTGACGAGGACGAAAGTCGAAACGATAATAGCTATCGTATAGCCTTTGTCATAAAACTTTCTACGGTCAACGTATATTTGTATCATTTTTATCTAGCATTTTTCTTCTATGTAACGGGAAATTTCTGCAATGTTAAACCCTAACCCGGTTTTTTTATTTTTTTTTATCTTCGATATTGATTTTTTATTTTTTTTTATCTTCAGTACATTTATTCAGATTATATATTTACACATACAACAACACTTTTTAGGGTGCTACATTTCCTCCTAGATTTGTCTTCACGGGCAGTTGTTACCCCAGACTTCCCTGATCTTAAGACTTGCGATCATAAATGCAGTGGGCTTTCTCAGCGTTTTGGTAAATTCGCGCCTTCACGAAAGGACCCAAATCCAACCTTTACTTGGGTACCCAAACCTTAGCAAATTGAAGGGTTATTGCCATCCCTTAGTAATTCTTAATTATAAGAATGTGGTGTTGGGGGTTCGAACACATAGATTGATTGATTGATTGATAATCATTTACTGTCTATGTAAGCTATTTATAGCCAGCGACACTAATATATCGTATTTAACTATCCCTAGAGAATAATCCTTCACTAATTCGGTTTACTTAAGATTCTCGCCCTTAGTATACCTTGGATTCATGGATGATATAACTATATACGTGCAGGGGAAGGTTGAAGACAATGCAAAAAGATTAGAAAATATTTTGAGAAAGTGTGTCGAATGGACTTCAAAACATTATACTGAAATTGATCTTGGAAGTAAATTAGGATACATTCACTTTTCGAAACGAAGAGAAGCATCACAAGTACCAATAAAACTACCGACGGGTC
>JAJMIF010000186.1:0-38167 GCA_030583505.1 Sugiyamaella castrensis
ACAATTGGTTATAACAACAATTTCCTTATTCCACTCTTCTATTTCTTCTTTTTTTCTTTCTTGTTTCTCGATGGAAAGAACTAATGCTATCAAATTTTCTACGAAAGCGGTTATTTGTGAGCGGGTCTTTAAAGCTGGAAATTTTAGTCTGTTTTCCTTAGGGACCCAATTATAAGTGTCTTGGTCAAAAGGTGTTGAACCGTCCTCAAGGGGATTAGAATTGACAGTAGCCATAGTGAAAAATGATGAAGCAAAAATTAAAAAGGATATGTTTAAATATATTTTAGTATTTCCAATGAGGCATTTGAATGCTGGTCTTTCTGTTTATAGGCCACTTTTCAGGTAATTAAATTAAGATGCGAGTGCCGGACTGTTCTGGTCTTTCTGTTTATAGGCCACTTTTCAGGTAATTAAATTAAGATGCGAGTGCCGGACTGTTCCGTTCTTTTCAAAGGTAATATAGAACCGATCGCAGTATATTTATAAGAGATCAATCTGAAAAGAAAAGTTCCTTTTGTATTATTTAGGACAAATTAGGCTTGAATTGGTTACGTTACTATATTGAATTGGTTACATTACTATACTTTGACCGGCCCCAAATAATTATGGTACTAGGTAAACCTTTATTTCAACGATTTTATATAACTTGTGAATCGTGATGAGGTTCTAGACTATTCACTTAGTTACTTTTCACATCAATTGATTGTGTTTGTGTCCGTGACATGAAACATATAATACATGAAGAGAGGAAGACGATGATGATTGACAGGTCCCTAAGTTACTAGTACAGTAGTGGGACCTGCATATACGGTCTATGCCTGGTTATGCAATACTTCAAGGCGGGGATAAAAAATCAATTAAACGCTAACCGTTAACAGTAGTAAAAATTCATGTTAGGGTGAAATTGATTCTGCGATAGAAATTTATTGTTGTAACGAGGTACAGGAACGTTACTTAACATAAAATTAGAAGTAGCCCCGAAATTGCTGCAGAATAGAAGGGCAACAGTTATTCCTTTAACGCGGAATTGATCCTAGCATCTAACTGACCACCAAGTCAGAATTAAAATCATAATGTGCGGCTCTAACCTCCCACTTAAGATTAATCTGTGCATGCATAATGACCATCATGTCTATCCAATTTAAGTTTAAGTCCCGGACACCGCACCTTATTATATTAAATTGAACAGAATTTGTTTTTATGAGGAATTCTAATCGGATGTCCACTTTCGTTCTTGTCATACCATACATACACACCATTTATAACTTAACCCAACAGAAAAGTAACAAAAAATGTTAAGTTAGTAGTAACAGACAAAGCACAGTAACTTAGTTAACTGTTACGGCATAGCTACTTGCTGGCATGCTTAGGGAACAGAAATGCTTCTTCTAGTCAATCCTAGGAGCGCTTGTCCATTTTTCACCATGTGATAATTAATACAGAAATTTAACAGAGAAGTGTAATTATTGTATGGCCAAAGTGATATTTGAGCAGGAATCGGGAAAATTCTTCGTATAACATCTCCAATGTTGCCATTTATTCTTTATTGACTCATGAACATATCTGTCAGTGGCATATATGAAAACATGCTAGAAGCAATTTAGTAGTAATCTAATTTATGACTTCTCAGCAGTCCATTCCGAGTAAGACTATATATAATAGACAATAAAACAAATACCACGGCCAAAGTAGGTCGTTTGTTAATCACAATGTATCAGATATCTCGTATTTTGGAAGATCTACAATTATTTGATTTGATTCCAAAGCCATTTCACTGTTATGTGATCAAAGTTGCTGATGATCCAACAACTCTCGCGAATCTCGGAAAGTAGTGGCCATTACTTTTAATAGAATATGTTTATTAATGTGTATATTGTTGAAGCTTAGAGACTATTTATTTACCTTGATAAAAAGTCAGTGGATGAAGTATGACTGACTATAAAATAAGATCATATTCCCTTGGTTTTAAAAACATTCTTTTAGTGAAAGGCCAACGCCCTACTAATAATCAGCTTAAATTAAAAACACAACTTTCCAGATTAATCAATAATGATATATTTGGCTCATTTGATTTTCCTAATTGGCACATTCTCCATGTCCATGGCTACGCCGCTAATCAGGCGTGCAGAATTGACTGATGTTGACATCCTCCAATTCGCTCTTACTCTCGAACACCTTGAGAATGTATTTTATAAGTCCGGTATCTCTGCTATGAATGAACAAGATTTCTTGAATGCGGCTTTCTCATCAGAGTATTATAATAATCTGAAATACATTGTCCATGATGAAGAGGCTCATTTCGAACTCCTAACCATTGCACTCAATGCCCCCGGAACACAACCGTAGTTAAGATCGAATTGATCGAATTGATCGAGAGCGGAAAGTTCATCAGAACATTTCCTAGATAATAAATAAAAGTACATATAACATATATTTATGAAGCCAATGTAAATTTAAATTTGAAGCAGCACATAACTGAATATAATAGTAAATAATAGTGAATAATGGAGCGATAATAGTCCAGGTGTGCCCCGACCTGAATTTGATAGACGGGGATACCTCTGGTAGATCCCACGACCTTCTGCTCGCCCTATCGAGGTTACAATACGATTTAAACCGGAGGGGAAAAAGAGGAAATAGATGGGGGTGCAAGGGTTCTTGAGAGTAGCGTATAATTATATATAAAGTTGTATCACGTAGCCTATTCTTTAGATATTTACATTTTTTTGTTCGGAAATATGACTACAAAATAGAATTTCCACCCATTCAAATCCATTCCCTAGGATTTTTCAAAACTTCTAATAGCTTTTCTTCTTCAGATCCTTTTTCGGGTTGATGATTATATACCCATGACACATATGGAGGTAAAGATACAAGAATAGATTCAATTCTAGCATTAGGAGTCTGAAGACCAAAAGCAGTACCTCTATCATGAACTAAATTAAATTCAACATATCGACCACGACGAATTAACTGCCAATCTTTTTGATCCTCAGTAAAAGGTAAATCCTTTCGTCGCTTTAAAATAGTAGTATAAGAACTCAAAAAAGCATCAAAGCCAGATTCAACAAATTGATAAATTTTTTCAGGTTCTCTATCAGCTAAATCATCAAAAAAGATTCCTCCAATTCCTCTCTCTTCTCCTCTATGAGAATTGTAAAAATATTTATCACACCATTTTTTAAATTTAGGATAAAATTCTAAATCGTGTTTATCACAAGCATCTTTATGAATTTGATGAAATAAAATAGCGTCTTCTTCAAACAAATAATATGGTGTTAAATCAGCACCACCTCCAAACCACCAAGCTTGTGGAGTTCCATCAGCATTTTGGGTCTCAAAATATCGATAATTCATATGAGTAGTAGGAGCCATTGGATTTGTTGGATGAACAATCATACTCAATCCACATACCCAGAATGGTAGACTTTGACCTTCTTCAGCATGTAAACTAGCATGATCCGCTTTCATTTTTTTAATACCAGCTGGTGGAATAACTCCTTGGATAATAGAGATATTAACACCTGCTTTATCAATTACTTTACCACCTGCCAAAACACCAGTAATTCCACCACCTTTATTATCTTCACGTTCCCATTCATCGAGAAAGAACTTTTTACTGCCGTCAATCTCTTCAAGAGCAGTAGTGATTTCCTTTTGTTTACGTCTTACAAGAGCTTCCATTTTAGCCCTCATTGAAGGGTCACCATTGATGGCAGATGGTGTAGTTAATTCCTAAGACAAAAAGTTAATCGACTAATATTTTTGATAGGTTGTTTCGAGTGCTACCAAAGGAGCTAGAGAATGGACACAGTCCAACACCCAACAACTACGCATGAAGCTCAGGAGAATTTGTCTCGGCAGCAAGCCCAGCTGCTAGCAGTTTAAGGTCAACTAAGAACCCCGAGCGAAACGAGTGTTACCAAAGGAGCTAGAGAATGGACCCAGTCCAACCCAACAACTACGCATGAAGCTCAGGAGAATTTGTCTCGGCATCAAGCCCAGCTGCTAGCAGTTTAAGGTCAACTAAGAACCCCGAGCGAAACGAGTGTTACCAAAGGAGCTAGAGAATGGACCCAGTCCAACCCAACAACTACGCATGAAGCTCAGGAGAATTTGTCTCGGCATCAAGCCCAGCTGCTAGCAGTTTAAGGTCAACCAAGAACCCCGAGTGAAACGAGTGCTTAAGGTCAACTAAGAACCCCGAGCCAAACGAGTGTTACCAAAGGAACTAGAGAATGGACCCAGTCCAACGCCCAGCAACTACGCTACCAGAGGCATCAATTGAACTTACTTCAGTCATTGTTGTAAAAAAATTCACAGATATATACACTACTCCTTAAAAACTACTACCAAATTAAAAGATAATAAACAGCCCTCGATTCTTTATTGATTCACCACTAATATATATAATGAAAGAAAACAGAAAAAAAAATCACCAGTTTTTTTCATACAATCCAATAAACCTTCGTGGCATCATAATTTCAAGCTCTAAAAAAATGCGGAGAGTCATACACATACGGATCCGTACATATGGCAGTACTACAGTACTATCTAGTAGGATGATTAAATTTATAAGGGAAATTTACCCTAATATGTAGGTGACATAGTGATAAGATTTCACTCCTCATCGCGAGGAAGGAAAAATTTGTCAGTGATAAGAAGGAAACAGTATTTATATAGATATAGAAGGAGTTAGTGTTTGTATTTGGTGTGTATCTGATACTATAAATCTGAAGGAAACTGTATTAATATAGATATAGAAGGAGTTAGTGTTTGTATTTGGTGTGTATCTGATACTATAAATCTGAGAGGTTGAACTTAATTGCTTGAACTTGATTGTGTTTGAATCTGATAGTGTCTGATAGTGTATATATTGACGGTGAGTTTAAACTAAATTTCTCTTGAGATTATCATTTCTTTGTATTATCTATTTAATTGTAAAATTAATATCAATCCCTTAATTCAGTCTCTTCATTTGTTTAATGTACCTTTCGTCTAGTCAGCATGGGACGAAGTCGATTATCAATAGCTCTACAGAAAGAGAAGCAAAATGGTCAAGAAATTGAACGAAGAAAACATTCTATTCAAAAACAAAAAGAGAAACAAGCAAATATTGTTGCCAGAGTTAATGGCATGAAAAAAAGGAAAAGAGAACATGATGATGAAAATCCTACAACCACTACTACTCAATCATGGATTCCATTTAATAAATCTGATAAATTATTACTCATAGGTGAAGGCGATTTTTCTTTCTCATATTCTATTCTTAAACAACAATTGACAAACGATGTTACTTGTACAAGTCTTGATTTAGAAGATACTTTATTAACAAAATATCCAACTACAATTTCTCAACATTTAAAATATTTACGTGAGAGTAATCCTGATCAAAAAGTTAACTTACTATTTGGCATTGATGGAACTAAGTTGGAAAAGACAAAATCATTAAAAATGAATATTGCCAAGTATGATATATGTGTCTTCAATTTCCCACATTTAGGAAACTCTGTAAAGGATCAAGATAGAAATATTTTGCAACATCAAAAACTTTTACTAGCATTCTTCGCATCTGCTAAACAAATGGTGAAACCAAATAGTGGGAAAATCCTAGTTACACTGTTTGAGGGTGAACCTTACAATTTATGGAATATAAAACAATTAGCAACAGCAAATGGATTTTCTTTACAAAGAAGCGGATCATTTTCATGGGATTCATTTCCTGAATATCATCATAATCTTACTGCTAAAGAAGGAAAGACTTCGAAAAATCAAACAAGTCGAGCTGCTAGAATGTACTTATTTGAAATAGGAACCAATAATAATAACAAAAAGAAAGAAGAGGTGGGACGAATCAACAAGAAAAATAACAAGTTTCAAAAAAAGAGAAATGATTCTGATGATGATTAACGAGACGATACTTAAACAACAAGAGTAAGCAACCTTTTAATGACTTCTAGAGAGAAATATGTAGAATCTAGCTTTTTTCTTATGTTGGAAAAACATTTTTTAACTCATTAATATCAAAAATTTCTCCAGTAGTTGGATCAGCAACCTTGTCCGAATCTATACCAGCTTTCCTAGAATAAACAATAAGCTTCTCTTGACCATAAACTCTTCCATTTGGTAAAACAACTGGATCACTATCAAGATGACATCTTATATGAAGAGCATATGGTAATGATCGAGACAATTTATTAAGTTCATCAGAACATACAGGACACATATGACCTTTTGAAAGATCAAGTCTTGGTTTAAACATTAGATCATCATTTTGAATACAAGAATATGTTTTCAAAGCAGATATTCCTGCTGCCAATGATTCAATTAAAGCTGATTGTACTTGTAATCCATGAAGATTCAGATAAGTGTTGACAAACATAATAGCTAATTTATCCCATCTTTCTTCTGAATAGAGCTCCTTATAAGGAGCCACATCAGTATCTGGGCTGAATGCTAATAAAGCAGAGGCTTTCTTTAGGATATCTAAATGAGTATCGGCACTTTTAGCAAGGTGTTTTTTTGAATGTTGAATGGCTTCATTAAGCTTTCTTGCGCGAACTAATTCAATATATTGTTGAAGGCGGATCTCAAATTCTAAAGGGCTCTGGTAAAAAGTTAGTAATTAAAAATCCTGCTTTATACGTAGTCCACGGCTTCCAGGAGTTGCTAATCTCAAGATCCATACCCCAGACCTCGTCTATCTCCGGTAGTTGAGCTTTATCTACAACCTCGACAGTACCCCGTAGGTCTTACCCTAATTTTCCGTAAATGAGCTTTGTTCTCCTGGCACCAGACTTGACATTCAATAGTCCGATGATTTCGGATACTCTGTTCAATCTTATGGCACTGTAATAAGATATCAATATCAACATTCTTTTCGATACGACGAGCCTTTGCATGCTGTTGTGCGGTATCCACATATCCACATCTTAGAAAATAATCTACTAAAAGCATATCTAATCTCTTTTTAGACCATTCTTCGTATTGAGGACTTTCAAAACTTTCTATGGCAAATAGATCTCCCAGGAAATCCATACGAGCTTTTGTTGTACTAAGATGAGAATCTTGTTCAACTTTAATAGCTGACAATTTACGTTTCAATCCTCTCATTCTACTGACCATTTCTTCTAATTTATGATTAATAACAACAGGATCAGATCCATTACTACCATTATTAGTCAATCTCTCAAGTTCTTTAGCAGCATCACTGATATAATCAGTTTCTTTTTCCAAATTCTTTTGAGCCTGTTTAAAAGTTCGTCTCATAGTTTCATAAGGAACTTTAAGGACTGATTCCTCCTAATGTAATAATGTTAATATAAGTCATAATTCAAACTATTTTATCATCTACTCATATCAATCGGATTGACCACGGTACTCTGGGGCTTTCCCCCCAGACGCCGGAGGCAGACAAGAATGAGACCCCTAGTTCTCGAGCGAAGATACTCATCTATATTTTACATACAAGTTGAAGAGTTCCTTCTGGATTGAATGTCATCTTTTCAACTACGTGATGATGATATGATTATGATATGATTATGATGCGGAATGGTGTTGTGGCAATAAGTCTAGAAAAGTAGGCCAACGGAGTCTTCTTATTTTTGACAGCAACTAACTGATTCAAAAAGTATAACAAATAATAATAATAAAATATGAAGTTAAATCTATTGATTATGCCTACTGCTTCTTCATATAATGAAACAATCTTACGATAAAGAATGTAACTTATAAGGCAGAGAAAGGAGAGGTGAGGCAGCAATCAATGAGGGAGTGAGAGAGATAAACCCTATCGGTTGCGATGGGCAACTTGGAGGGAGGTTCATGCACGAATAATTAAGGGCGAGATCACCTGCAAGGATGTTTAACCAAGGTTAGGGCAGTCTAGAGTTAGTTAGTTAACTATAGTTTACTGGACGCTTGTTCACCTGCAAATTTGAGGAACGGAATCTCTGTCAAGCTGAATCGCAGTTAACAAACTATGGTTCTGTAACTCCAACTGGATAACAGAGGAGGAGGGGGGGATTCGAAGTGAACAGTTTTGGCAAACATGATAATAAGACCCACCCGCTGGCCACCCGCAAGCGCGGCTCGAAAAATATTACCCGCATTTCCAGAAATAATACTACTGTTCAACAAAATAACTAAATAAGAAAGTCTATACTTTGGAAATGGATTAATCTCGCGTGTATCTCTGTATAAACGATGTCAGAAATAAGATATAGAAAATGAACTCGAGTTTCTATGACTCTATATGAGTCTCTAAGGCACAGCCGCACAGTATCCTTGGCTCGAGAAACCAACGGTTGGCAAAGCTTTCCTTGAGAATGAGTCTGATGCAAATTCGTTCGCCCGAACGATCGAATATTTTTATACGGCTGATGTTGAGTCCCTGGCTGAACAGAGGTCAATGGCTAAACAGGTCCTTATTTTATGTGATGTGGCGTACTACTCTATATGTACTTATAACTTATATATATAGGAAATAAAATAGAGATCATCACCTCGATTACTAGAATATTGTATTCGTGCTTGTACAATTTTATTAGGGGCTAGATGTAGAATTATTTTATATAGAAATATTAGAAAACCAGCGGGAAATACGGAGGCCCTGGAGTTTGGAGATGAACCAGTTGGCACCTTGAATTGAGGAGCCCTTCTGCCTCCGGGTCTGGGACTACTAGCTATCGGTTCAGCTTGAAAATCTGTCGTTGTTTGATTATCTCGAGCACAGTGAGAGCTAGGACCTCCCTCCCTCCCTTTCCCTTTTGTCTCGGTGGCTGGAGTGTTAACCCGGATCCCTAGCTCTCGCTTCGCTCGAGAATTTGTTGAATGTTTGAATCTGAACACCTCCTCTTTCCCTTCCGCCTCTAGAACGTAGCCGGAGCTAGAGGTCCGGGGCTACACTCCAGCCGCTGGAGGCAGGAGGCAGACAGGGTTTTGTTTTCGGCAGTAAATCCACCCTTACAACTTTCGTCAGGGACTATTAACTATTAGTGAATATATATATATATATATGTATATATATCTGCAAGTTGGTAGTTGGAATTACTATTCTATAACTTAACGATATACATATAATGATAAACATATACACAAAACATACAAAAAAATATTAATAGATAGTAGTTTGTTTCTTTTTTTTTTGTCCAATTGTCTTTTTTACCCTGTCCTCCCTCCCTTATCTATCTATTAAAATTGAATTTATATATTTATGCTTTCTCCAATTCATCCAAAATAGCTCGAGTAAATTCAGTAGTACTGGAATTTCCATGCAAATCAGGAGTACGAACCTTACCAGCAGCAATAACATCATAAGTTGCCTTGGAAATTCTATCAGCATGAGAATCAAGACCAAGATGTCTCAACAACATTACTGATGATAAAATCATAGCAGTAGGATTAGCAGTATTACGACCTTTAATATCAAGACCAACATGTCTACATCCAGGTTCAAACACCGCATATTCACGACCAATACTAGCTCCAGGAACAAGACCAGGACCTCCAATTAATCCTGCACCAATATTAGATAGAATTGTTCCATAAAGATTAGGAGTTACTAAAACATCAAATTGTTGTGGCCATGAAACTGCTTGCATAGAAGCATTATCAACAATCATATCATTAACTTCAATTTGTGGATATTGTTCGCCGATTTTTTTAATAGTTGCTCTGAATAAACCATCGGAAGCCTTCATAATATTTGCTTTATGAATAATAGTAACCTTCTTTCTATTATTTGTAATAGCAAAATCAAAGGCAAAACGACCAATTCTTTCAGAATTATAAGAAGTAATAATCTTCAATGATTCAACAATATCAGGAGTAGGTCTATGTTCAAGACCAGAATATTCACCTTCAGTGTTTTCACGAACAATAACCATATCAATATCCTTAAGACGGGTTTCAACACCAGGGATATTCTTAATAAGGGAAATTGATGCAAAAATATCAAGTTCCTTACGAAGTGCAACATTGAAAGAAGGATGACCAGTACGATCAACTGGAGTATAAAGAATACCTTTCAAACCAACCTTATTTCTTTGAAGGGATCGAATTGCTTCTTGATATGCATCAGGATAATCAGCCAATGAATTAATTGGTTCAACTAATCCAGTAACATTAACTTGATCCCATTGAACTGGAACATTTTCAGCTTTGAAAATTGTTTTAACAGCATCAGTAATTTCTGCACCAATACCATCACCTTTAGAGTTAGAAGACAATTAAAAGTTGAAATTCGGCGACTGTAGCTCGATAGAGAATTCTTCAGTTCACGACTGAACTCAATTACATTCTCAGATTTCACCATTGTGAAACGTCAAAGTTTAATGACAGCCAGGCTATCCGGGACTCTTTCTTATATTCCCACTCAAACTCAATTCTGTAGTGGATTACATACCAGGAATCAAAGTAACAGTAAACTTTTGACCATACTTGGTAGGAGGGGTGGCAGTGCTTAGAAATCTTCTAGAAACAAGACTGACTGCAGGTGTTCGAAGTAAACTGGTCTACAATTGTTAGTTAAGATAAAACAAAGAGATGTGACATATAGAAACAGCCCCCTTTGTTCTTTCTGTCTCAATCTGTTTCTGTTTCTTTTTCGCTCCTCTCTTTCCCTTCTGTCGCCGGATATATAGTTGAACAACCAGAACAACCAGAACAACCAGAACAACCAGAACAACCAGAACAACCAGAACAACCAGAACAACCAGAACAACCAGAACAACCAGAACAACCAGAACAATCTCCGACCTAGCGGTTGTCTGGCACCGGAACTAAGTAGTCGGCATGGATAACTTCGAACATAGTCAGAGCTAGGCAGACGTTGTCGGCATTACACAGACAAACTTATCATCGCGATAATTACATCCCATCAGTTCTCGCCCGGAGTTTATCCCAAATTTTATTATTATCGATGAATATACAAATCTCCGACTCCATCCCCTTAATCTCCTCAGTCTCATCTGCCTCCTCCGCCTACTCATTTCTGTATATAGCTAGAAACTATTGAACAATTCCCACCATCAACTTACTTTCAAAAGAGCGGAACGCATTTCTGAATATGAATATATAGTATGGTTTCTTTATAAAGGGCAAGAGACAAACAAAACCTCTACAAATTGAAGTTTAATGTCTTTCTGGAATTTTTTGATGAACACAAGAAAATATTGTTCCTTTTTATTTATTCCTTCCAGTCCCGACCGGGAACTTTTGTATATGTAGCTGTATCCACCCACCCAATCAATGCAGAAGGTTGTTTTATTAAATTGTTAGAGCACTTTAGGCACCGGCCGTGCTCTAACGGGGTTACATAAAAGCAGTTGTTTCCCTGCGGCTGAGTTTTTAGAAGAAGGATGAAATTATTTGACTTCCGTCCGACTGCGGTCATAATTAAATGTTTATCGAAAGAAAAAGAAAAAGAAAAAAAAAACGTTCCAATTGTTAAACGATAACGAAGCATTTTTCGTAATTGTCCTGGATTATCTGTATAGCCTGAATTGAGTGGTTAATGGTTTATTGTTATAACATGCTTTTCACTTTTGTGATAGTAGTAAGTACAGTACACATCCTTTTTAACTTTAACTTTACTCTAACTTAACGTTATATCGTACGTACACATTCTTGTTGCACATGTTACAGTCGGAGCCGGCGGCACGTTACAGAAGAAAGTAAAAGATCAACTGCGTAAATATGAGAACAAAAAGAAAGGAACAGTCAGCCTTGCAAATATACACACGTACAGGAAATAAAAATTAACCTCCGACCTCCGACATGGACAGCCTTGCCATGTGTACCGTTCGTTTTCCTACTCCGCCCAGACCCGTGGCTCTCCGTTACGCCTGGAGAATTACATGAGCAGGTGAATTTGTTAATATCGAGTGAGCGAGAGTTACTCTAGTCACGAGAGGCAGATAGACTTACCAGTCCATGGTCTTCCTCCGACGGCTGGGGCTACGGGTCTGTCATTTATCATATTCCAATTAACTAAATAATAGTAGCATTTTGATAATTAATTATAATAGTGATGATGTCCTTACTTTTTTTGTTACGTTAACGGAAGTGACGGCTCACACCAAGGCGAGTAAGTAATAAGATGTAAAATGTTCTCATGTCAGCAGACAGTAAATAAATATATAATATATTGGTTCAATTTAAACAACTGAATATCCAATTAGTTATATTACTGTAGGATCCGTGTTAATTGGGGATTTTATCATTTTTCCGATGCAAATGAGAAAGGGTCCAAAACTCTTTATTCAGTGCAGCAAGGGTGAAACCTTCCGGAAAAAATGTCAACACAATCAATGACAACTGGACAGTTGGTCTGTGTTAATCCGGGCCGGTCACCCCTTTTTGTGCTTCGATCCTGCATATAAATAGTCGGCCCCGACTCGGTTTCGTGCCGCTTCGCCAGTTAAAATTTCCTACTTAAAATTAATTAATTAAATTAATAGTTCAAGTGCGGCGGCGGCGGCTGCCGGCAGCAGCCAGTCAGCTTTTTAACGGGTTAGAAGTAGTAGCTGGTTTATTTATTTACTATTTATTACTTGATCGTGGTTATTGATCTTAAGTTCTTATGACTTCTAAGAGAATTATAATATATTGAAATATACGAAATAGAGATTGATTAATATATATCATCTTATATTTGTCTCTCTGTAACTGCTTATTACGTTACTGGTATCTTTTATCCGGATACTCCTAATCTTTAGATTAGGATAGACCTTTGAGATCTCTAATAGATCCTATATTGGGATCTACAAAATATGGCAGCGGATAGCAAGCCCGCTGCGCTCGGTTAACGGAACAACTGGTTAACCGTTGACGGCCCGGTTAACTTATCTCCACGGCAGAGTCTCAAATGACAGGGCAAAACTTAGGCAGTTTACGCGGAACTGCGGCTCAGCTTTGCTTGAAAGTGATCGCCCGAACAAAATTATTTCCATCACCGTTTTTGGATCATCAACTTTAGTAGACTTAGCTCCATCATATCTTAGATTGACCAAGGCAACAAACAATACGTATAAGAAATACTTCCGGAAATTAATTTAATCATCAAAATGCCCACAAATAGTAGTTCAAATGTAGCAATATCAGCCAAGCATTTATATAGAAGATTATATAGAGAACTAGCTCGTCAACATGTTGAAGCAGCTTTACTTCAAAATAATGCAGATATTAAGAAAGCCGAGGCTCTAAAACTTTATCGTCAAAATCAAGGAATTCAATCATCCCCTTCAGATAATAAAGATCAGGTATTTCGAACCTGGACTTATAATTCTACAGAATTGCAAAAGATTTTCCGTGAGAATAATAATACCGAATCGTCGATAAATTTTGGATTACAAATTGAACAATATCTTAAATCCCAGCGGACGTATAAAACGTTACTAGAGAGATATAATCCTGGTGCCAACATGGATGATGAAGAACGTGTACGTCTGTCTGCTAAAAGAGTTGGTTTGGATTTACCATTGAGTGGTAGCCGTCTATAGATATAAACTACTGCACTCTGCATTCTATATTTTTCCACCTGAGGCTCTCACACTGGAGTCATTCGCTTGACTTGATGAAAAGTTTTTTCTAGTTGCATTGGTGAGAGTCCAGCCGGGGTAATGACAGTCTAGGAAGAGGACGAGGACGAGAGCGAGGACGAGAGCGAGAGCGAGGACGAGAGCGAGAGCGAGGACGAGAGCGAGAGCGAGGACGAGAGCGAGAGCGAGGACGAGAGCGAGAGCGAGGACGAGAGCGAGAGCGAGGACGAGAGCGAGAGCGAGGACGAGAGCGAGAGCGAGGACGAGAGCGAGAGCGAGGAGTTATGAATGACATCAATCCATGTTACGTTCTGTTACCCCTTTCTGAAGGAGATAGAATAAAAAAATAGACGGATTCTATATCATATACTGCCTTGGCTTAGCTGTTCGGAACCGAAATGATACAGGTTTTGTAAATATGTATTCTAAACCGAATACAAATGTGGAACATAACTATTTGAGAGGTTATACTTGTATATATGTCATTATATGAAAAATGAAATTTAACGAAGGAGCTTTACCCCACGCTGTTGAAGTCCTGTCGGCCTCCGACTGGGATGCACCCCCAGCTCACTGGTTTTGTTCTGCTAGATACACGAGTCTGGGACATATCCTATCCCGCCAGAAGTAACAAGGAGTAGTGAGAGATCCATACAGATACGGATTTTATTAATATTATAGAATCACTATTTCTATTTTTGTATTTACATTCCCCGAAATGCATTTTTACTAGCTCTACGTCTATTGTCATATCGTTGAGTCTTACGACCTCCTCTATTATTATCATTGCTCTCTTCATTACGACTATCATCATTGTCATCGTCATTAACTCGTCGACCAGAGCTTTTCTTTTTCTTTTCTGGAACAAATGAAATTTCCATTTCTCCTCGTGGGCCTCGTCGTATCTCTGATGCTGCCACTCGGGATTCGCTGTCATTCATAACCTCCACTCGTTCACCAAAGGCCTGGTTAGTTTTTCTTTGTAATTCAGAACTTTGATTAACTACTATTGACATCTCAGGAAGAGAATTGATTGGCTTACTAGCTTCCATTTTCTTTATTCTTCGTTCCTGTTGCTTCTGTTTTCGAAATTCAGCTAATTTTTGTTTCTGTGTCTTCTCAGACTCAGATTCAGATTCAGAATCAGATTTATCACTATTTTCCTCTTCTTCCTCCTTTTCCAATTCAGCAGCAGTCAATGTTCTGGAGTTTTCTCGGATTGTGCCACCAGCAGCACCGGTTGTTGTTGTGGTTGTAGTCTTTCCTTGACCACCATGCAATAATCTATACTCATAACTATTTTCATCAATCTCATACTCAGGATCTTCAAATATTGCCTTGAAACGATCATCAACATCACCACCTTGTTCAACCATTTCAGAAGCCAAGTTCTTATTAACTTTGACCTTGGCAGCAGCAGCAGCCGCTCCTGAAGTACGAATACGTGATTCTCGTTCTTTTTCAATCTTCTTCTTGATTTCTCTTTCTCGATAATCTCTATAGGCGAATGGATCAGTAATAAGTTTGGCTTGTTCATACAATCGTTGATCAACAAAGTATCCATGCATATAACTTTTCACAATGTTGCTTCCGATTAAATGATTTAAACTTAAAGCAGATAATTCCTTCCGAGTAACAAACTTATAATTCTCGTAAACACTTGTGGCAGGCTTCTCTTCAAGTTCTTCAGTAATACTATCGAGAAAGGAACACCATTTAGGCGCAGGCCCAATAGCAGGAATATAATAAGTATGCATAGGTATTCCTTCATTGGCCAAGAAAAACATTCCCGTATTGGGGATATGAGCTACATCATTAATATCAACAGTTGGTTCCATAGATGTAAAAGCATCTCCAGAATGAATATCCCAAATTTTTACAATTCTTTTATCAGCAGTTAAGATTTTATCTTTAACACTATCTGTATCAATATATGAAATCTTCTTAATAGGGAAACCATATCCTTGATCCTTAACCAATGAATGTTGAGAAGATCTTAAATCGTATAAATATGTATTACCTTCATGATTACCAAATGCAGCCTTAAGTCCATCACTATGAAATGCCAAAGCAGTAACTCCACTACCTAATCCGTATCCACCTCCTCCAATATTTAAAGAAGCTACTCTATGTCTAGTTCTTGGATCCCAGAATTCAACTCTTCCATCCTCCACACCAAATCCCATTAATCCATGAGCAGGGTTTATATCTAAACAATTAACACCATCAGTTTCCAATTCAAAAGGTGCTAAAAACCGTCCCTGATCTAAATTAAGTCTATATACTTCATTACCAGACGCTCCTATTAATAAATCACATGAATTCTGGTTATAGCACATAGCTCGACCAAATCTAGGAATTCTTGATCTAGTATGAATACCACCTTGAGCATGAAACTCAATCGAACGGTCATTTTGTAAATGAACTGATTTTGTCCAATCTTCCGAAATGATAAGAAAGTCGACATTTTCTGCATCGGTATGACGATCAAACTTCAAGGAAAGCTGTTCAAAATCATATACATGAATTTGTGGTTTGTACGTACCGGTAGCCATACAATATGCTCCATCTCTAGTAACTTTGATTTTATTTGACGCTTCTTCGAATTGAAAATCTTGGATTAACTCTATACGACTTGAATATTCGGCATCTTCTTTGAGAGAGCGCTTCCGCTTGCGAGCCAGCCAGTCTGGTAATGATCTGGAAGCATTTGTACCTGATATCTGATATATCGGTATATTGTTAGCACCTGGTGTAGATTTCAACACCATTATTTATCTTCTAATTATTGAATTTTATCTGACAGGATACCAAAGTCAAGAAAAAATAGAGATAGAAGAACCTGGCGGCAAATAGTTCGAGAAGGCTCGAACCGGTCGGTTGACTTTTTTCTTCAAAAAAAAAAAAAAAAGGAGCCCTTACCCCGATAACAAATTAACCCTAACATCAAGATAAGAAAATTGTTTGATGACTAAGCAAATTATCTTCCTGTCTGCTATTTTGTTTGATGACTAGGCAAACTAGCTTCCTGTCTGCTATTTTGTTTGGCTACATCTGTCAGCCTAGTTGGACTAATTTCTATGATGGTTATAACACCGGGTTAAGGTATATTTTTAGCGGAGAGAGTCATGATAGATTGATTGAGAGAGAGTTAATAGGAAGGTTATTTATGTATCCCTTATTCACAGTGCTACATTCGGGCTATTACAGGTCTGCAATCGTTGAGTTTGATTTCAGACTTAACCGTTATTTTAAATTTGTTAACTAAACAAGCATTAATAATGTGGGGTTTCAATATTTATCAATGTAGCTGCTGTTCAATCGGAATTTCAAACTCAAGCGGAATCAAAATCAAAATCGGAACCAGGAAATATGTTATTCCGCCCCCACCAAATGCAATAGGGCTAGGATTCAACTACACATGCTTGATGCTCACCATATAAAAGAACAACATTTCCGTACAACACTGAAACTCTAACTCATCAATACTATTCCATTTACAAAATGAGACTTCCATACTATATCGAACGACCTGATGCTAGTGAAGAAGAGCAAAAAATTGTGGATGCAATTAAGGCTCGAAGGGGCTCGAGAGGCCTTCTCGATTTAGACCGAGGACTTCTTCATTCACCACAGATGGCGGCGGGATGGAGTGCATTTTTAGGATCAGTTCGATCGGATTCAAAGCTTGGTGCTGATATTAAAGAATTAGCCATAAGTAGAGTGGCTGCTATTAATAAGGCTATTTTTGAATGGGAGACTCACTCTGGATTAGCAATCCAAGCTGGTGTTAGTGAAAAGGGTGTTGAAAGTCTTAAACATGGCCTTATTCATGGTTTAAGCAATGATGGTGAAAAATTATATGGACTTACTACTAAACAACAAGTAGCCGTTCTATATACAGATGAAATTACCAAGAATGTTAAGGTCAAGGACGAAACTTTTGAATTGGTTAAGGCGGAGTTTACTAAGGAGGAGATTGTGGAATTAACCCTTGCAATTTCTGCATATAACTGTGTTAGCAGGTTCCTCGTTGCATTGGATATTAACGAGCAGAATGAAAGGGCAGATAAGTGGGAAACTTCTTAAAAACTGAAATGTCAAGAGTTGTTGAGTAAAATCTTATTCGTATTTATGCAAATAAACAAACATTCTTAGAATCTTTCTAGGTTTCTCAGGACTCTACATTTTTGAGGATTCAATAGCATTAACCAGCCAGCTCGCTTATTGTACTTTTTGCTTTGACTATTAGTACCATATTTGTTCATTTTCAAGCAAGAAAAAGAGATCTCGCCTGCTAGTTAAACGATGCTTTCTGGGAATTTCTGTAGTCTATACAATACTAACCAATAAGAGATGGATAAACCTATTCTCCGTGATCGACACAGACGTTATTTCCTATTACGGAATTTAATTTTAAAAAATCTTATCTCATCTTATCGTATATTACTCTTTCTTTGTATTGTATCAAGATTCGACTATATTTGATCATTTACAGCAGGTTAGATATAAATCTTGCTATAAAATATAATTGTAAAAAAAATATCATTCTCAAAATATTTGACAAATTGTTCCTGAAGGTAAATTAAAAAACCTTGGCGACCATAATATAAGAAAAAAAATGTTAGGCATCAATAACACTAAGATTATCATCTAAAGCAACCTTTCTCCTGCCAACAGAAACGAGAGGACTAGGAGAAGAAAACGTCTCATCCAACTCTTCAGGGGTGTAGCCCTTGGTTTCAACCAAATAGAAACATGCGATCATAAATTCACAAATACAACAAACGATCTATACAAGATACGTTTTCCAACCTACATGGATGTGTTAGCACCCTTATTTCTGACAGATATTAGAACTTCAGCTATTCCCCTCAATAAAATGTGTTCCTCTTGAATACTATCCCATTTTTTTGCAAAGCAACAAGAGTAGCAAATTGATCGATAAGATCCACAGCGTTGACGACCAAATAACTAGGAAAAAGGTAGCTTAAAACAGTATTCGTAAAAAGAAATTCAAATTCTACACACTTCAACTCCGTCTTCTGGTATTGTTTTTTTTTTCTCACCTGAAAGCCTTTGGCTCACATCTCATATCTAAGAACTACAGTAGGATAAAGCGCCTGCATAGAAGTAACCCCAAGAACATATACAGCTTTGCTCTTCCGGAAACTCTGGTCACTTCGTCTGTTTATCGCAACTTCACTATACCACTCCAAATAAAATACAAGCAGGAATACCTCCTAAGATGTAGTTTTACTTCCAATAGCATCATATCCAGCTACACAGATAGTTACCCAGGCGCAGAAGAAAGCCATTCCCAATAAAATGGTCATAATAACTTTTCTACGTCCAAAAAACTGAATGAATTGAGCTCTAAACCAGAGCCAATATAAATGAAAGGAACCAAGTGCCAAGGTTATACGAGAAAATCATTTCATTAGATTCAATTCCTGCTGAATGGTAGACCACACCAACGAAATTACAACCTAAACGATACATATGTGCTCTTGAACTGAACAGGATCAAGATTTATTTTGCCTTTTCTTGTTGATCATGAGTGCAAAAACAAACGGGGACTTTCTGGAACAAAGTATACACCAAGGACAACGATAGTAGGGCAAAGAAGTTGAATATAAGTTGGAAAAATCCATCAGCAATGTTCTTGATACAAAATAAAACTACTGTAGAAATAATAGATCCCCAGCAATATAGAGTATTATATGATTCTACCAAAGCATCTCAATATGGCGGGTGCGCTATCTCACAGACGTGCACCGGAGTAGCACTCGTAGCGAAACTAATACCAAGACCAAGAATGAATCGGCAACCTAGGAGTTGGTGGATACCATATGTACCATGACTAGTGGCTTGGATGATGGCACCAATTACCACAATCGAGCAACCGAAGAACATACCAAAACGTCTACCGAGAGCATCATCAACAGGGCAAATGAAGGGAATTGAACACACGCAACCAATTCATACATAGCGGAGCTAGTACCAGCCTTGATACCAATAGTACTAGCCCCGAACTCATTATTGAAAGGGTTTAGAAGTAGTAAGGAAGAAAACAAATTACCATCATAACCATTCATGGTACTACAAAGGAACGGAAGCAAACAAATCTAATATAATTGAAGCATATGGCAGCCCAACATTTTAGGTGAAATTTTCTTAGCAGCCTCCAAGAGTTGATTAGATCCCCATGGATCTCAATTATCTTTTTTTCGGTGGTAAATGCGTTATAATTGGTGACTCGTACGTTGAAGGGCTCAATATTTTCTACTTCAGAAGCTCCTTTAGTTTCTTCCATAATTGAAACAGGGGGAGGAAAGAGCAGATACTAAAAGATCACTGTTTGTATTTTATGAAGAGAGACAAAAATTTGCTCCGATCTTTGGGGCGGTGCGAGCCTGTTATACAGTGCTTCAACATATATGTTAAATCGCGGAGACATACCGATAATAAATACACTTAGAACCCTCGAATCATGATAAATAATCAGTAACGTCAAACGTGGGGTTCCGGCTACTGCTCCCTCACGGAATATCATTATCTGTCGAATGAAGGCATAGAAAAATGGGATATGTACCAAAATTAATTCCGCTATAATCTCCGTGTTCTATATTATGTAGTTCATGGCACACACAGAGTAATATATGAATGCCCCATTTACATATCAAGCTTAAATTTACATTTGTTATCAATACTTATTCGCATTCTCCCCGTCCCAACTCTTCCTCCTGACGTCTCTTCTGATTAATCGTTTTCAATCCATTCTATTCTGTTCGTCTCTCTGTCGATGTCTTTGTTTCTGACGTTAACAGCTAACATTACGTCCACCAATGATGTCCCTGCTTACATATTTTTTACTCTATAAGCGGATCCAAAATCCCCGTTTACTTTCCCACGCTCAGATATATGATAATGCAAAGCACAACCGGGGCGAAGCGCCAGCCACCGTAGGCTGATAACCGATATAGATCTCCCGCTGTGCCGTCATCATTATAATTCCGAATTCAAATTTTTTTCGTCAAGACTCAGTTAAGTTGTCTCGTAGTATCGTCGTAATTTCTGACTCTCAATTTGACTTTGTTTGACTCCGAGTCTATATACTACAGACTTCTAACACAATAAGATTAACCTAACAGTTACGACTCAGAAAGATTCATCCGAAGGCGCCAAGTCTCTTAACTCGGGCTACAGTACAGGACCTTACGAAGACCAACTTGCGGCAAGCACGCACTAGCAGATTATCTTTGTCAATCCCCTATGGTCCCAATCATGATCAAATCTTTTCGGTCAAAATCTGGGTTGATAAAACATAGAAAACTGAAAAAAGCTATCATTGTGTGTTCTGATAATACACATAGATACTCGTAAAAGAAATGAGTATTCAAATATAAAACTACTAGTAATAATTCAGCCGAAGTTGTATAATTGACGTTGTTGGTTCATTTCGAGTTCGTGCCACATCGACTTCCACTGCTCACAATCTTTCTCCATATCCTTTTCAGAATATTCACAAGTGAATCCAAAGTCTACGTAGACTATTTCTGAATCAGGTCCAATCATAACATTACTCTCTTTGACATCCCTATGACAAATACCTGCTAGATGAACTTTATCAAGGAAGTTTTCGGATAAACTCTTGCAGACAGACCCCCGTCGATTAAATAATTTATTATATTTTGATCAATAAACTTACCAAGCGTTTGATAACCTCTGAGAAATTCGACGTGGATTCCCGGAGATTTATAAAAGCAAGGACTAGTGTCCACACTGCTCCATAGAAATATGTTATGATGTTTCTTTGAAGTTCCTGCAGCATTCCATAGGCCATTATTTCCCTGCCTATCAGTTTCATAGCCACTTCTTCTCTTTCTGGATCATATTTTCCATCGAAATCATCGCTAGCAAACCACCCTTTAACGATGACTTTTTCCAGTAGAATACAACAAAGCTCTATTGAACGACACACCGATGACAATGTTTCTTCCTCGGGGGTGATATGCTTAATCGTTTCGGGTGTTATAATATGCGAGGTAATGGAGCTTCAGCTCGAGATGGTAGTAACAATAGTTCTAACCCTGTGTTACGACGAAAGTATCAAGGTCGTCCTTGACGTTTCCCAACCAAGTTTTTAGGATCTGATAGTTTCCTTTTTTGTCATCTTACCTATAAATATGCCTCTGCATCCCTCTGCATCCCTCTGCATCCCTCTTCATCCCTCTCATATTGATTTTTTTGTCTTCTTTTGTCAATCTGTAGTTTCACATCGTGATTCTAGCTTTATCATATGTGGCTTCTGAAAACGATAAGAAGTTTATGGCAATAAGTAGTGTGGAAGAAATTAAAGCTTTAGGAAAATTTAATTCAAATTAGTTTTTCTGAACGTGTCCTACAAGCACGGAATGGGGCTTTTGATCCTTTCCGGACTAATAAAATAGATAAGGTCCTGTTCAGGGAAATGATGGCCAAAACAATGGCCACAACTAAAGACGATTCAAAATTCACCGATGGACCTAATGAGCACATTTCAGCGTAACAGAATATCCTCAATTGATTTATTTGCAAAATGAAATGATTCAGATGGAGTCAACTGAGCAGCTAGTCAATTATCTTCTAGATCATCACCGAAAGGTAAGTATGTGTCTTAATGCCCCAGTTCATATCCGACGTAAAATCCCAGCGCGCATTTTTAGCCAATACGATTTGTCTAACCTTCATGCCACTAGTGAATTGATGAGAGCTTTGGATAATTTATCATTTAATATTTAGAGTGGAGAATTTGTGAGTAACTTGTCCAAATTAGAGCAAACTAATCGTAGAGTGGTACTCAAAACTGAACTCCAGTCATAAGTGGTCTTTAAGTGATTGAGAAAATGAGTGCTAGAGCTGATTCTCCTCGAAGTTTTGAAGAGTATTTCACTTAGCATACATTTGAAAATAGTTTTAAAGCGATTGGAAGATTTCATGGGGATATTGAGAGCAAGGACAAAGTTTGGAAAGACGAATTAGGTGTTAGGTAGGTTATATCACTCGTCAACAAGAAATTGAGCTGTCTAGTCTAATTGACAAATATATGGTCCAACGTAATGCTGTTCCACGATCTTCTGTAGCAATGAAGAAGAAGTCTTTAGAAGGTGATTTTGAGTCTAAAGTCACTGACGGGGGGTGACGTTCCGCCACATCCAAGTCTAAGAAGAAGAAATCATCTTCATCTCAATCATCTTCATCTCTCTGTCTAACAATCAAAAATCAGGGTCTGGACAGGCTTCTAAATCTGGGAGCAATAACATAGAATCAAATTCTGTAAAATTGGCTGACGTAGTAAAAGCTCGGCAAGAGGGTACTAAGCAGCAATCGAAAACTTCATTAAGGAAGTTGGAAAAGAGTTAACTCTTGTGCGTTCCATCAAAACCGTAATATACAAAGTGGGTGAAAGTCAGCGATACTCCTGCGAAACTATGAAACTATGTTTCTAGCTATTGCCTGAGATTAGCGGTCAACCACACTTGTAGTCAGACTAACTACAGTTGATAAAATGACCATACATGCAGTCGCCCCCCACTTCAGTCCATTCGTTGACATATGAATTAACCCTATTAAGTGCTTCAAGATGAGAAAGAGTTGAGCGCTAAGTTTTCTGAAGGTATGCTTGTCCTTACTAACCTACCCGGTTTTTATGTGATTCATTCAGATCACAACGTTCTGAGTTTATAGATCCGCTGAACCGTTATAGGCTGTTAGAGCAGACATTTTATATAATAATAATTTTCCGCTCCGGACACTGGCCAGCTCCGCTCAAGTGTCCTTCTTTAAATTTCATTTCTACCTCGCACATACATACGAAATGGCACAGTATCGAATAAACTTTAGCCGTTATCATCCTCTCTACCTGCCTCTCTGGGAAGGGGGGTTGGAATTGATCGAGTATTGTACCTCACTACTCTGATCAGGGTTCTAACGTTGTTCCGGTGATGCCTGGCCTTAACCCAGACATAACAACGGGATCTGATAACAGGTTACTACTAAGATAGAATGGTCTAGATGCTATTCATACTATACTACTACTATGTATATATTCCACAATTATAAATTAATAGCGATGACCTGCTGAGTAGACCAAAGGATCATTTCAAAGTCACTTAAGGTAATCTTAACGTAGTTTCTAAACTGCAACTTCATCTTAAAAAGCATATAGAGAGAGAGATATTGAGCTACTGGGCGAGCTGATGATCTCTCATGTAGCACGTTTAAATTATATGATTTATATCCGTCTGTCACTTATATACTAGAAACGGATCATTAATCTTGTTTTATGTGAACACTTGTCATTCAGAGCTATTCATGGAAACATCAGTGCCAAGATTCAATAATTCCTTCCAGGAAACAGGCAGTCAGATTGAGCCAAAAACTGGCACTTATGCGATCCGACCAGCCAGCTTGTCAAAAACGGCCACTTGTGGCCGGCACATTCAATCGTAAAGTTAACCGAAACGAGGTTGACAATAACTTAACGTTCACCGAACTTGGAATCATTAAACATATATACCGCGTACTTAGTACTACATCAATCGAGTTCATGTCTGAATCTATAGATACGGTATTCGTCAGTGCGATTTCGACTATCAAAACGCTTTCAGCCAGGCCTGGTTCTGGAGGATTATCACGGCCTCCGCCTGAGAATCGCGCTCGTTTGTACGGGTTATATAAGCAAGCAACAGGTATGTTCAAATTAAACATTTCAGACTTCTTGAAATCTCATTCAAACTTTTTGTTCTGTTTTTTTATTTTTCTCTTATATAGATAAGTTTGATCTAAGACGATGAGCCATCTATATTCTATGCTGATGAACACCGATGAAAAGTATACGAAATGATGAAAATAACGCGGTTAGAGCAACTACTAACATGATAATAGAGGGAGATATCAAGGGACTTTTACTAAGACCTACTGGTTCATCTCCTGATGATGATGCCAGTCGAAGCAAGTGGTATGTCCAGGAATATGTGGCAGTTATCTTTTCGGTTTTCACTAGAGAAGTTCATTGTGGAATTATGTAAATAGATAAATATATATTGATCTAACTAAGATTTAGGGATGCATGGAAACTTCAGGAAGGAATTACGAAAACGGAAGCTAAGAGACGTTATATAGAACTGCTTATAGAGGTATGATTGCTGATTTTGTTGAACTAATATTCATTTGCTTAGAAGATCTCTAGCTGATATCTAGCTGATATCTAGCTGAAAGGCTGATGACGAAGGGAATTTTTTGAATTACGTTTAATACCCTCTTGACTAACTAATTCACTTCCTTAGACTATGAAGGTTCATGCAAATGGAACTGCTGAAGCGCGACAAATGCTCGTAGAGCTCGAAAACTCATGGACGAGAGTGAAAGGGACATTATCCCCATCTGCATATTCATCAAACCTACAACCTTATGGTCCTCCATATGGCCAATATGGGCCCGGATTCTCTGCATCATCAGCCAGGTCAGTAAGAAGTCTGGGTAGTAGACGTGGTCAAGGACCTAGAGCCACTCTTTCTGAATTTGGCCTATCTATTCATAGCCCTAGAGTAGAGGACCATAAATTGCCTCAGCCCGATTTCGATGATATACAAACTGAAAAGATGGATGATATGCGGAATTGGAAGCGGGATGTGACTTGGGCATTAGAGATGATTAGCGAGGAAATACATTCCATGCGTCAACGTTATCTCAGTGCCCCATTTTCGCAGCCGGTACAGACCCTGGTCAGTCCCACTCCTCCTATCGTTCCTATATTGCAGCCAGCGCCTGACTCAAATGTGCCGCAGAAATTATCAACTTCGTCACCATCACCGTATACTTCATGTCATCATATATTTGCCGTGTCCAGGAATTTATTGTATTCCATATTGAGGCACATTCTGGTTGATGGCTCATTTGTGATTGTAGCAGTTCATCTGGCAAAATATCTACGTACGAATCCACGTAAGCTTGATCGATATCCTCCTTTGTCCAAAGTTGTTAAATTTCTTTCCGGAAGTGTTTTGCTGCTGATATCTCTTTTAGGGCTTGAAATTTCAATAAGGTAGCGAATAAGTCCAAAGGGGATAGAGGGGGAGCATAAGTCATTAGCAAAGGAAACACATCTTATTTATGTAGCTCGTCAATAAAAATGAAACATCAAGAGAGCAAAATCATATTTAGTTCCCTATGAGCCTCCATTATGTCTTTTTTTCTTTTTACTCGTTGGACTGTGGGCCGCTGTTAACGGCTGTCTCCACATTCATGTGGAATTACTTTCAGATCGGCTGTTGACCCCACGCTTAAGTCAAAACCCTTATTCAATTAATTACCTCTCGTGGTTTTCGGGGATTTCATAATAAATAATATCTTCCTTCCCTTCCACTAGCGGGGGCGAATCCCAGACCGCCTAGCTCTCACTACTCTCAGGAGGTCTGAAATCTCAGGGGTAACACATTTCTGTTATTACCGTAACATTTAGAGTAATCACTGATTTTCGTTAGTCTACCGATTCGATGTCTCGGAATTGTGGGGTTTGATTGTTTTTCTGCATTTCCGAAGATAAAAATAAGGATGCCCATCGCGGCAGGTGGTGGAGGTAGGTGATAGGAGAAGTCATTACGATCAGATGGAATATGGTGATGGTGACCAGAGAGCTATGAAACAGCCATGTTGCGCCATAGACGGAACTAATATTCAATATATTGTACTTGCCCTTTTAACTCCCCTTTTCTGGGGAGAAAGAAAGGCCTTTATATGATAATATATGATATAAAATAAAACAACAACCGTTAAGGTTCAGCCTAAAAGATATTTATTATAATAATGCAGTGACTTCATTCTAGTTTGGGAATCCCAGAAATCCTTAGAGGAAGGAAAAGATAGTCTACGATTTTTTAAAAGATGACTTTACTATATTGAATTTAATCGTCAACAGTTCGGGCTCTTTGCTAGCAATCGTGGGGCGTAAGCTGGAACGGAATCTATGTTAAGAAAAATTTTCTGTGATTGGTGTCTAGCACTCTCTCATCTCTTTATCCGAAGGTTCATTTCAAATCCATAAATGCGAATTCGTGCGTGGCAAGAGCTGGTACTGCGCTTGAGTCTCTGCGCCTGTTGCCAGAAGCAGAGGGCGACGAACAAATGTTCTTAATATAATGTATTTTGCAGCTATTTTGAATCTAATATTATCCCTTCAGTTCCTGAATCGCCAACAGGTTCGATGGAAGGAATGTCTCCAGGCTTGATGTCCTCAACAAATGCACCATCTCCGACCTGTAGAATTACATCGCGTCGATTTGGTTGTCTGACTTTTGCCTGACTTGTGTTTGACACAGGCAAATATACGCAAACATGTCTTGAACGAGAACTATCATTGACAGCACAGTAATTATTATTTGTACCTGAAACCCTCTTCCTTTCAAATATTTTTCCTGCTGCAATAATACTAGCTCCCATTACAAAATCTGCATGAATAGGGATGGTTTTAGGAATAATCGTATCGACCCCAACCTTATCATCTTCGCCGGCATTTACCATATCGGTTTGAATTGAACTAATAATAGGCACAAGCGCCTTCTTCTTATCCTCATCCTTCAATGAATAAGTATGATACTGAGGGGTAAGGCCCTTTCTCCAGGGCTTGATTCAAATTTGTAGGAAAAGTGCCCAACGTAACTTTACTTTCATTCATTGCAGAGTGTCTTACACCACTACCAGACTGGCAGCGGTAATAAATTGCGCATCTCCACGTCACATACGATAAAATTTTTTTTTTTTCATTGTTCGAAGAAGAAATGGCTGCTCAAGAGGTGTCTCTATGAGTTAGCTCACCTGATATAACTGAAAATCTCAAATTTGCTATGAGGATATGTAAAGAAAATCCACTGCTTGGAGCTACCCTATCTTCTCTAAATTCAGGATATTCATTTGTTTACACCAAATGATTGATAGGTGTCTAGCCACCCATTATTGATATGATTCCGACTAAAAAAGCCAATCGTAAACTAAGCTTGGCCAATGGGAGCTTAGTAGTCATTGTTCTCGGTCAATTCCTCATTTAATATCTTAATAATTATTTGTTCATTTCAAAAAAAGTAGCTGTTGATTTAATATATATATATATATATACTAGTCCCTTGTGTGTACTCTATCGTTAGAACAAACGCATTATCTAAGCATTAACTTAGTATAACTTAAATATATTACACATGATCGGCGATCTAAGTACCATATTTGCTCTAGTGCGTAGTACGTGAGATAAGATAAGGTTTTGGAATCGTTAACAGTTAGTTAACTCGGAGACAGATGCATGCATGCAGGACACGGTCCTTAATTAGGATGTCTGTCTGGGGTACAGCTCCAGCCAAATATTCTTTCGCTCCACCATTCTGCCCTGTTTCCAATATCAAAGTTCAAATTTCAATAGGGTTATCAGTCTATCTGTTTACAAAAATCATATACGTAAATCTATTCTAATCAATTACAACGCCGTCGACTGAAGATTCAATCTCTGAATCCACCACTTTAACACGCTTCTCATCTCTACGTTGAAGATAAAAGGCAGTTAATGTCAACAAGAAGCCGAAAGCTACAAGGACAGTATTGTACGTGAATCCAACAAAATATCGTGGCATAGCGGTAGCTTGCCAAGTGAATATTGGAATGAATGCGTCAGTAACATATGAAGACATTGAAGAGTATTTGCACGAGTCGTATCATCAATAGCTGTACTGTAGATTTCTTCAGTAATGTCAAGACCCTGTCCATTTTCAAACATAGTGATAACTGCCGAACTGAAGAAATTCCAAGGAGATTCACCGTTATCAGGGTGCTCGACAAGAGTTAGGAAATAATTTGTTACTTCATAAATCTGACCATTAATAGGCAACCAGAGACACAATTAGGGTCGACTATACGTATTTTAGTGCTATTAATCTCAGCAACAATTCAATAAATGAACAGAATCTACGGAGCTGGGATTTTGCATCTTAAACTGCCGTGGAGTCTCGTATTATCTGGCTGCAGAGCATCAACTGGATGCTGTTCTTGGAATGGCCACCCTAACTTGTATTCTAATGGTTATATTTCTGGCGATGTCCTCAAGAATGGCTCCAATCTTGCTCGCTGTTCGGCAAAACAGTTCAACTAGTGCAAACAATTAATCTGCACCATAAGGGTCGGAAAGGTAACGGAGTTTACGGCCGGGACGTTACAGCATTGAACTAAGGAAAAGAACATTTTGGGTTTTATATATGACCGATAGTACGGTTAGTATGATCGCCGTGGACTATGTACGTTACACAATCAAGATATTGACTAAGAGCTACCCAGGGCCAGTTTACTAGAAGATGAAGATCTTTCAATTAGCTTTGGTATTACCAGTAATGTTACTAGTTGGCTCTGTTAGTGGCTCTGTTTGTAGCAGTAGTATCAGTACTACTGCTAGTGACTTAATTGGTACGGAGATTGAATTCGAGCATTCGAAGATGACTTTAGTGGTTTCCGATACTTTACCTGATTTTTACTCTGCACGAAGAAAGCTGACAGCCTGGAGTGCAAAGGACTATTTACACCGACTTGAAGAATGGAAAGCACAGCTCCCTCAGATTAGAAAAGAAAAGATTCAGAACCGCGGCTTCCAATTCTTCTTCACGCCAGAATCATTCCTCTGTGTGCTTATTACCATGCCCAAATTCTGATTTATGGCCATTTCTCATCGGAACTGTGAAGCAATTCGGAGGAGTATAGGCAGAGAAGGCAACTAATGGATGTCTTGCTTTTGCCAAACAGGTTTTTGAATTAACATCTGATCTTGTTCAAAGAGGGCATCTTGCTGGGTGGATCAGGGTCAATCAATGCAGTTCTCGTGGTCTATGTTCATGCAACCCAGACAATGTTTTCACCGCTATTCTCAGTAGATCTGTGTTTGGCTGCTGAAAACTGTGAAGAGTCATTTAGTGAAAACACAACAGATAGACAATTAGCGGAGAGATTTCTGATTGTAGTGAAAAAGCGTCAATCAGAGATTCGGAAACAGCTATCATTTCGAAGAACAGCAGTAGCCAGCGGTTCTGAGATAGATTTCAAGGTCAGATATTACCTCACCTTTGTCGACATGACAAGCTCAGGACGGCGGCTAAATATCTGATGCTACTCCCAGGTATGAATTTGATAATAATGCCTTAATCTAACTTCCACCGTATTGAGAAAGATTGTTTGGAGCAGTTGGTTTTATATAATCATTTTTATTTAGTTACCACGTCCCCACCCATTGTCGATGATTAAGGCATCATCTTAAAGATCATGTAGCCGCTGGTGCAATATATATGATAAAGCAGTTCTCCTTTGATTTAAGTCTACATTATGTCTGGGTTCCGTCCAAAATCATATCGAAATTGTAATCTAAATGGAAAGAGGATCTCATGCTATGCAAATGGACTAATGAATATGTATGTGAATGAAAACTTTCATGTATTTTTTAAATAAAAAGCTTACCACCTAACAGTCTCAAACTAGAAACAAAGCATTCTTTTTCTTTAGAAAATAGCTACAGCATTAGGAGGTGAAGCAATACCACCGACTGAATTTAGTGGGACGCTTGAAACAAAGAAAGAATAACGATTAAGCTTTCGACACAAGGCAGACAATGGTTCAAGATCGAATATTTCGCCAATAGCTACACCCCAGCCAGCTAACAAATGATGATGAATAGGAAGACCATTGGGATATGCAGTTTCAGGGATAACCTCTAAGGCAATAGCATCGGAGGCGACAGCCGGAAAATGTGAGTCCCAAATAAAACGTAAGATATCTTCACTAGGTTCTAGTCCCATAAATCGCTGAGAAGGACGGGCATGTATTGCCTTCTTGTCCTCTACAGAGTAAGAATCCCATTCTCTATTGAGGCCAATTCTTATGAACAGAATATCTGCTGGTTCTATTTTAACGTTGAAGTGTTCAATAACATTCTGTAAATCTTGGAACGAAATCTTATTCGATTCAAAAACGGAGTACCTGATTCCCTTTTCGTCAGCATAAGCTGCATAATCTAGCAATACTCCTCTTCCTACAATACCCTTCTGAGCCCAATGGTGAATACCGTTTCGTGTAGAGCCAGGCTCAAGAATTTCTTCGCGGCTGGTGCCACCATACCAGACGCCATCAACATCACTATTCTTAGCGAACTTCTCAAGATCGGCAGGTTTATTAGAATAATACAGTGGTTGCTGATAATGTCTGAACCCATCCCATTGAGAAGATTGTTGAGGGTTAAGATTATAAACATCATCTAAAGAATACTTTTTGCTCACTAGTGTCATCTGAAAAGGAATTCTCCCAAACGCAGGATACTCTAATTTATGAAGTTCCCACCCCAGGCCAACCCTCTCGCCAGTTTTAATCTCTGATTGTGCGCTTTTGGCAACATGCTCGGCGGTTAACAGATTTTGTTTACCAAGAGCTTCTTCGTGAGAACCAGGAGGACCCCATTCCCAGTATCTGTGCTTATTAGGAAGTTCATCATAAGTAGGAAGTTCTTTAATTGACTTAACCATTTTTTAGTGTTTACTGTGGCCTATTTTAATAAAGAAAGAACACAAATACTGTTATTTCTAAATGTCTTCTTATTTCGAACCGCACTTTTTATAGCGAGGTAGAAGTTAGCCAAATTAATAATTATCGTGGGGGGTTAAGTGTGGGGAAGATGTAAATCTTGACAGGCTATCTGCAGATAATGTCGGTGCGAGGATAAATGTTAACCTAACCCTTTAACTTAAGCTTACACTGCATATAGTTCAGTGCTGGACCCTGACCGAAGCTACAATGCGCCAAATACAAAGACCCCTCCCCCCAAAAAGCCCCCACACACAATACGATATTGGAGCCGGAGCACAGAGCACAGAGCAAAGCATCAAATATTTCTATTACTGATCATGAATTACGAATACTTGATTAATTGGTTGACTATATTTTGCTATCTATTTATATATGGTCGCATTACGTTAAATTTTTGAGTCTAAACATTCCATCTAAATTTTCTAAAACCGCAGGGCTAGTCTCATATGTAAGTTACCTGTGACACTATATGTATACTTTGCCTAATAGCCTTAACAAGTCAAAGGATATATTGGTCCATTTCTACAACAAATAAACATATATAATTCAAATAAATTTCTAATCTCTAACAATACAAATCTATATTTCATTGTCCTCCCCACTGATTCTACTGTTGTCTTTTCATCTTCTATATCTTAATAAATGATCTAGTATATCCAATTTGAACAGGCCATTGTACCTCAACACCGTATTTAGTAGCTAAATCAAGTACGAAACTTGGATTATGAGAAAATGGTCGACCGACTGAAATAACATCAAGTCCATTAGCAAAAGCTTCGTCAATAATTTCAGGAGTATGAAGAGCACCAACTGAAGATACAAACAGATCTGGTAAAGATTTCTTGATTTCATAAGCATATGGAGCTTGGAAACCAGGTCCGTACTTAATTTTACCATCAGTGGAAATACCACCAGTAGAAACATCAACTAAATCAACACCAAGAGGTTGGATGACTCTAAGTAATTCAATTGAATCTTTATTAGTCCAACCTTCATTCTTATATTCAAGTCTATCAGTTGCTGAGATACGAATAAATAATAAAACATTATCAGGAATAACCGATTTAATAGCCTTAACGACTTCAAGAACAATCTTGATACGATTTTCAAAAGAACCACCATATTCATCCGTACGATGATTGGTAACAGGAGAAAGAAATTCATTAAGTAAGTAACCATGAGCAGCATGAATTTCAATTACATCAAGTCCTGCTTTAACAGCTCTAACAGCAGCGTCCTGGAAGTTTTGAATTATTTCCTTAATTTCAGCTAAACTTAATTCTCGTGGCTCAGCATTTTTTTCAGAGAATTTACCAGTAGATGGGGCTACAGGTTGATAACCTCCTTCACTTTCGGGAACAAAGCTAGCAGCATGTAACCAAGGAGCAGCAGTTGATGCTAATCTACCAGCATGAGCTAATTGAACAGCAAGTTTTTGATTTTGACTATGAACAAAATCTGCAACTCTCTTATAACCAGCAATATGTTCATCTTTCCAAAGTCCGGCATCATACGGGCTAATTCTTCCTTCTGGTGAAATGGCAGTAGCTTCAATTACTGAAAGAGCAGCACCACGAACGGCATAAGAACCAATTGCAATTAAAGTCCAATCAGAAATGAAACCATCTTCATAAGAATATTGACACATAGGAGAAACAAAAATTCGATTAGTAAATTTCACACCTCTAATAGTTAAAGGCTGCAATACCTCAGGAGTTTTAACATCATCTGGAACTTCCAATAGAGTTCCAGCAGGAATTTCTTGAGCGGGCGTCCAATATGGAGCAGCTAAGAAAGAAAACAAAAGATAAATGTTAGAAAGAAAGATAAAAAAGAATGGGGGGAGTAATAGAGGAAACTTAAGTTTATCTATTTATGTCAATGTGGTACAGTATCTCTCTGCCAAGCGTTGCATCTCTAGAGAAAATCCGAGGTCTGAGGGGGTATTAGAGCCACCCCATCCCAACACACTTACCATCAGATCCCTTTACAATAGTACTGAAAGTCATTTTTTTTTAGAAAAATTCAATAGATTTCAAATTTAAGTAAATAGTATTAATATGGTCAAGATATATCAATGAATGATATGAAGCTGGTTTGAATTGATTGATTGATAATGATAAAAGGAGGAAAGAAAAGAAAAAACCACTAGGTCAATGCTATCTTTATATAATTTTTTGTTTCATATCCATTGATAATCAATCATTTTTTGTGTAGATCACAACTATCTGTACCTCTCAATTTCACTTCAGTACAACTATCTGTACCTCTCAATTCCACTTCAGTTAATCAAAATACATGACTTTGCCACCTCCTATCTACCACCTCTAAAGCTACCACATTTTGATCAGGCTAACTCGGCTTCGAATTCTTACCATTAAACTGCATAAAACGGCTAAATTAGGTTTAAGTTAGCCTGTTAGTTGTTAAGTTATAGTTCATTGAGAGGTAGGCCGTTGTTATGTAAGCCTGCGTTCTATGTAACGTTCAGTTAAACTAGCACACGTGAAATTGTACATAGCAGGTTGATTACAAACGTCACCTCCCTTGTCAGCTTCGGATATTACTTGGCTTTTCTTCCCAACCCAGCTGCTCTGCAGCTGGCCAGACCAGGCCAGTCATCGGAGATTGTCTATTTTCTCCCAACTAGTCCTACCTAAAGTTACAGATCTTTAATTAAATAGTCAACATTTCCGGCAGCGTTCGTACCGTATCTAGCTTCATATCGGTTCTGTGTTACCTCGTTAGCCTACAAGCACTCTAGCGGTAGATTCTATACCCCGGGTAACTACTAACTAGGCCGGCCGGTCGACCGGCCGCGGTTACTTGTGGATTGACAGAGCTATCTACGAAAGATATGAAAGTGAGATAATGCAATTCGAGGACAATGTTATGGCTGTCTCTTCGAGCGAATCGGCAGTGCGAGTCGGCAGGGCGAATCGGATTCCCATTGAGGGTACGGCCTGCTCTAGCTCCCGGAGGCGAGACCAATCTGGTCAATTATCACTATATCAGTTTGTTCTGATGGTAGCTGGCTGGCTAGGGAGGTTATTACAGTCCTATCTATCTTCATCTTCTGAAACCATTCTCCAACTTTAGCATGTCCACATCTATATCGAACAATTCTACTTAATGCCTTTCTAGGCTCTCTTCTCATTACATTAACCAATTGCAACTCCTTAGTTTTCGTTGTAACTTTATAATTAGGAATATTATTTCTAAAGGTGACCGACACCATGAGTACCACTATCATATTTAAATTGCCATTCCTCAAGTTGTTTCTTTCTAATTTTATTGACTAATTGCCGATATATTTTATCTCTTTCCTGTTCTGGTGTAAGTTGATTTTCGTCTTGTTCAATCCAAGGCGCTGCTCTCAGTGGAATAGCTGCTGGTTGAAATTCACTATGTTCCGTTCTTAATTGCTGCATCATATATTGAATAGGGGATTTATTCACAGTTTCTTCTATTGATTTTCTGACTGGATTAGTTCTGAGCTACATTTTGTTCAGCTCGGGCAGCTCTTAGTTTTATTATCAGCTTAAACCTTTGATCTATTGGCATAATACCTGCTTCCGCAAGTAGAACATCCAGTGGGGTATCTTTTGTAGCTCCAAGTATACTTCTGAGTCCATTATTTTGAATGATCTGGAATCTAGCAATATTCTTACCATTACATCCTTGATATACTTCTGGTCCATACTCTAGAATTGGTGTTACACACGCCACAAAAAGTTGCCTCATTCCCACTCCTGTTACCCCCGTTTTCATTCCTCCTAACCTTCTGATAATACCTAAGGTACTATTTGCCTAATTGTTATTCAACCTGAATACCATACTCTGCCTAAGTATAAATGGACAACTTTGAGTGATTTCTATTATGCATATCTTTGGCTAATCTCCAACTGCGAATGATTAGGGGGAGACGAATCTTCACAGGAGGTGCTGCAGCAACTGCAGTTTCTTTAAAGGCAAGAGATGATGGAATTAGTAAAATCAAGGGTCGGGTCCTTTGGCACCCATTATTATTTCTGCTAATACTCGATGATAAGAAACATTTATTTCCAAATTGGACAAGAATTGGAGCTGTTGGAGCTGTCATTACTCCTAAAGTTCTTACCACCATGTACGAAGCTTATAGACCTGGTGAATCTTTATCCAATAACTACTTATTCCCCTATTTGAATCCTTCTCATAAAGATCTCCCTCCTGCTTATATTGTGTATAATGCTGAAGATATTTTGAATGATCATGGGTTAAGATATGGTCAGCTTCTTAAGGCTAATGGAATACCAGTTAAAACCAAGTTGTGTGAAGGACTACCTCATTTTTGGAATTCTTTTCCTCAATTGAAAAAATTTCCAGCTTAGATAGCAACAGTACATACAATACATATGTTTTGGCAACAGTTAGCGTTTTTAGTCATCTAACAGAGAAAACTACGTACATTAGATAGATGCTCGGAAGTTCCTTTCCTAAACAGGCTAGATCAGGGACAAATTTTACGACGTATAGTTGCAGGGGGAATACTCTTGAGTTTGCATTGAGGAAGTAGTGAACTATCAAGTAAAATACAAATTCTTGACTACTCATGTCCGTCGAAGCATCTTCTTCTCTCAGCCCATATACTTACTTCCAGTTTTTGAACGAATCAATTACGAGTTGTGAAAGGTCGAAATGTCTCTCTCGTTCGCTAGCTAAACTTTTTGAGGGGGAGGCCAGAGGAGTGCATGCACAATTTGTACGGCTCTTTTTTTTTTTTTTTTTTATCTTCAAAGTCTATATTATAATATAAAAATTTATATATAAATCCTCATATAAAATAACCCCTATATCACAATAGCTTCCTCTCGAAAAGGAAATATTATTGCTCGGCTCATCGTCTCTTATTTTATCTTCAAATTTAGACGACTTCAACCTATCACTTCTTTCTAATAGTAGAATGATGAATGATGATGCCGATGTCTTTATTCAGATTAATGAAGTTAGAGAAACTTCACCTGTTACTCTAATTTGTGTACCAGGGACATTTTGTTCTACAGAGGTTTTCAAACCTATGGCAGAATTAACAAATCTTAATACTATTGTACTCCAATGGAATGAATGTAAATCTACCAGACCACTCACAATTCAATCGGTTGCGAAATCTCTAGCTGAAGTAGTGAGAGATATTAATACTCCTTCGATTCTAATTGGTCATTCTACTGGAGGGTTAATCTGTCTTCAAGCAATTATTGAAGAACTTCAACGTGAAGGAGATAATAATCGTAATAATACTCAATTAACTGGATTAGTTACGGTTGATGCAGGAGCTAATGTTCGAGGTCATGATGATATTCATAAACATGTTGAGATTTTAAGAGATTTTGTTGAATCCAGTGGAATAATACCTCAATCATTTGCTGAATCCTTTATTAATCGTTGTGTTGATAAAAATTGGCAACAATTGAATCCGGATACACATAAAATATTACTTGATTATGTTTTAACATCTAAATCAGCTTGTAACAATGCACCTAATATTCTTGAAAGTCAAATTGGAATAGACTTATCAGATAGGCTGAAGTGTATTAGAATTCCGACATTAATTGTCCATGGAAGACGAGACAAGGCTCGTTCTATTCATTTTGCTTTAGAATTATATGAAGGTATTGAAAACTCTGAACTTTTGGTTCTGAATACCGGGCATACTCCATTGCTAGAGAGTCCACAAAAATTATCATCCGCTATATTAGAATTCTCCCGATCATTGATTTCGTATGCGAAAACCTGAGTTACTGGGGATCTACGCCTCTCTCTCTATAATAAATTGTTTATGCTCTCAGTTTCTCAGAACGCTATTATCGAGGAGGAGTCTCGGTCATTATATACAGAGAGTATGAGGGGTGAGCTCTCAAATCTGCCTACATCTGGGACAAGAAAGGGATTACCTCGCTATCGGGTGATAAATAGCCCAGCCCTTTGCTAAAGCTACTGAAAGTAATGGTGGTGTCAGCGGTGGGTTTTCTGGTTACCAGCTGCAAGCTTATACTGAACTATCACTTCACAATGGAATTGAAGATATCCTGGCAGCCACCCTCGTTATAGCTCGGAGTTGGTGTTTGCGATGAGTGGAGCTCTGTCTCAGATCTCATATTTTCACATCCATAATTGTTACAATGAAATAGTCTGAAATATGCATGTACAATATACTATATAATGGGATGCTTTCACGATATATAATTATTTTAAGGAGAGACAACGCGCGAATATGAATTTACTTCCCTCCGACAACTAACACAACCTTTGAACAGCTGCATAGATAGAGCCACCGACAATTTTCACATAATGTAAGGCATCCACAAGGCCATAAAACTATCTCTCTAGGTTCGCTCATACATACAATGCAAAGAGAATCCGATGGTACAAAAGAAGGTTTCTTTAGCTGTTTCCGATCATTCATTCTTCCATTATCATCATTTTCGATTAGTCTTAAAAGTTCTTCTCTTTTATTAGCAAGATAATTTTTGTATCTCGACCTACTCCTTTTTGAGACATATTCAATGATAAATGTCGAGAAAGAATATCATGTTCTTTAGCTTGTTCGTTCGATGTTGGAGAAATAAGAGGTATCAGTGAATTGGGTGTTGGCATTACTAAATCATAAAATTCTTCGATAAGCCGGCGGTGGTTCACAGAAGTATTATCTTCGTCCTCGTCTTCGTCTTCGTCTTCGTCCTCGTCTTCGTCTTCGTCTTCGTCCTCGTCTTCGTCTTCGTCTTCGTCCTCGTCTTCGTCTTCGTCTTCCTCTTCGTCTTCGTCTTCGTCTTCGTCTTCGTCTTCGTCTTCGTCTTCGTCTTCGTCTTCGTCTTCGTCTTCGTCTTCGTCTTCGTCTTCGTCTTCGTCTTCGTCTTCGTCTTCGTCTTCGTCTTCGTCTTCGTCTTCGTCTTCGTCTTCGTCTTCGTCTTCGTCTTCGTCTTCGTCTTCGTCTTCGTCTTCGTCTTCGT
>JAJMIF010000187.1:0-37626 GCA_030583505.1 Sugiyamaella castrensis
CCGCCTCATTTATCTCTGTACTTTTTTTAGTTGATATGTAATTTTTCACTTCTATATTTGTACATACAGTATATAACGGTGCCTCCCGCCCTCTTCTCTCCCGCTCCTTAAAATTTTTCTTTCTTCCCTTTTCTGCCACCTCCTCCCCCCCCTTATCAGCACTGTTTCTGATCGTCACGGATAAACTGATTACAGTACAAACCCTTCCCCGCAAAACGCACCTTTGAAATAAACCCCAACCCATATTTTCCACTGTTCGAATCTTCGTCTCGTTTTTCAATATAAAAAGGAGCCAACCACCATTTAAGTTGGTTGACAGAATTGGTCTCGTGTTTTGAACAAAATATTATTCAAGTCGAATTATTAGTTTCTGTTCTAGAAGTTCTCAGTTTCCAATTTCAAGGGTAGAAAGAACAACTACATCATCCTCATCTGTTTTATCGATTGATTCTTCTTGTTTGTTTCTTTAATTTTGGGTAACTTCCGACTATTTTGTTTGGAGTCATTGCATAAGTCCCCGCCCAGAAATTCATATTATGACTGATTCTCCTCCTCCTTCACCTGCCGTTCACTTCAAAGATGCTGACTTTGAAGGTAATAAACATCATATTAAATTAGATAGGATTGGACTTATTGATTTGAATGGAAATGGAAATGAAACTTCTTCTCCTACTGCAACAGTCTCTGCTACTCCCACTTTAACGCTCTCCACTGCTGATGCCACGGCCGATGATGCCTACGCCACTGCGATACTCTCCGCTGTTGATGCCACTGTTGATGTCAATGCTGATGTCAATGCTGATGCCTCTGCTGATGCCACTGCTGATGCCACTGCAACACTCCCCACTGCTGATGCAACCGCTGGTGCCACTGTCGATACCACTGCTGCCGCCACTACAGGTGCCACTACCCCTACAAAACCCATAATAATAGCTCTATCGCCTCATTTATCTCCAACTTCTTCAGCTTCTCCTGTGTTTGGCGCCACTTATCATCATCGGCGTGAATCTTCTACTGAATTAGATCCTTATTCAACTCCTGCTATCTATTATGATCCAGAATTCGAGAAAAAATCTGCTAGGTTATCCCGTGCTCGTACTCTCTCAATTGTGGACAGAAGTACTGTTGATCGTAGAAAATTACCACGAAGAAGAGGTTCGACAGATGAACAATTGGGTCCTAAAAAATTATTAATTCAAGTTGATCCGACTTATAAAAGATTATTGGAATCAGAGGATACTGATAGTAATTATCAAATTACCATTGAAGATTCGGGTCCTAAAGTTCTTGAAGTAGGTACTGCTAATTCTAATGGCTATAAGACTACTGAGATTAGAGGTACATACCAATTATCTAATTTATTACAAGAATTGACTTTAGCTAAGAAATTTGGTCGAAAATTCATTATTCTTGACGAAGAAAGATTAAGCGAAAACCCTGTGGCTCGTCTAAATAGACTTATTTCCAAAGAATTTTGGAATTCATTAACTCGTAAAATTGATTCTACGACTATTAAAACTATTGCTTTGGATCCTAAAAATAGAGCCGCAGATAAGCGTCCCCGAGTTTATATCCCTTATTCAGAAATTGAGCAGTTTGAATTTTATAGTAAAATTTCTCGTAACAATCCTGAACTTCAATTACAAGTGGAATATTTACCCAAGGATATAACTGCCGATTATGTCAAATCAATTAATGATAAACCTGGTCTATTAGCTCTAGCTCTTGAAAAGAAGAGGAAGCCTCGTCGTCTTAGTAGTAATAAAACCGCTCGTTCTTCGGTGTTTGAGCCTGGTTCTCCATTATCTCCATTATCTCCATTAGGAAGTTCTGCCATCATTGATGAAGATGATAGTGGTGATGATTATGAATATGAAGGTGTACCTTATGTTGTACCCGGTGGTAGATTCAATGAATTATATGGCTGGGATTCTTATATGGAATCATTGGGTTTACTTGTTGATAATCGAGTCGATTTGGCTAAAGGGATGGTTATTAACTTTTGTTATGAAATTAAACATTATGGCAAGATTCTTAATGCGAATCGGTCTTATTACTTGACAAGATCCCAACCTCCATTTTTAACTGATATGGCTCTTCGAGTTTATGATAAAATCAAATTTACTGAAGGCGCACTTGATTTCTTGGCAAATGCAATCCGTGCTGCTATCAAAGAATATCTTACTATTTGGACTGCTGAACCAAGATTAGATCCAGTCACTGGCCTATCCCGTTATCGTCCTGATGGTAAAGGTATCCCCCCTGAAACTGAGGCAAGTCATTTTGAACATTTGTTATTCCCATTTTGTAAACGATATCGTATGTCGTTTGAAGAATTCCAACAAAAGTATAATGATGGTGAAATCTCCGAACCAACTTTGGACGAATATTTTCTCCATGATCGAGCTGTTCGTGAATCGGGACATGATACTACCTATCGTTTAGAAGGTATTTGTGCTGATCTAGCTACTATTGATTTGAATAGTCTTCTTTATAAATATGAGACTGATATTTCAAGTGCCATTCGAACTTACTTCAATGATAAGCTGGTTATGCCTGATGGTTCTATTGAATCATCTTCTGTTTGGGATCGGAGAGCTCGGAAGCGTAAATTGATAATTGACAAGTATATGTGGGATAATCAGGCTGGCATGTATTTTGATTATGATACCAAATTGAGATGTCGTCATACTTATGAATCTGCCACTACCTTCTGGCCCCTTTGGGCAGGTCTGGCTTCTACCAAGCAAGCTGTTCGAATGGTCGAAGACGCTCTACCTAAATTTGAAATGTATGGTGGTCTTGTTTCGGGAACTTTGGAATCTCGTGGTGAAACTGGTTTGAATCGTCCTAATCGTCAATGGGATTACCCCTATGGTTGGGCCCCACAACAGATGTTGGCTTGGACTGGTCTGATTCGTTATGGATATGACGATGAAGCTCAGCGTCTAATATATCGTTGGTTGTTTATGATAACAAAGGCTTTTGTTGATTATAATGGAGTAGTAGTAGAAAAATATGATGTTACTTGTCCTCAAGATCCTCATCGTGTGGATGCTGAATATGGCAATCAAGGATTAGATTTTCAAGGTGTTGCAACCGAAGGGTAAGTATATGAAGGAGTAATTCCAACTATCGGAGGCAGACTAGGATAAGTCCAATCAAGTATGGAGCGATTCGAGATCTCTCTAGAGAATAATTGGTATCTTTGTTTTTTTTTTTGAACTTTATCTAACAAATTAGATTCGGTTGGGTTAATGCATCCTATACTTACGGTTTGTCCTTACTCAACAGTCGTTTTAAGAGAGTCCTTGGCGCATTGACTCCACCTGATGTGTTCTTTGCTGCTCTTCGTCGTGAAGAGAGTGAAGAAACTGATGAGGATGTTCATGAAAAGTATCATGATAAACATCATAACAAGCATAATGAAGGTCTATCTATTGGAACAGTAAAACAGGCATTGAAAAAACCCACTTAAGCTGTCGACAGTCTTTACCATAGTCGATTTAAAAGTAATATTAATTTAATAGTCATAATAATAATAATAATAATAATAGTAATAATAATAATAATAATAATAATAATAAGAAATGTAGTATGAATTTGTGCCTTGAATTAAAGGCCACAGGACCCATCCAGTTTAGGACCAAGAACTGCTGGAATATCTATCAATATCTAAAAATACAAATATATTAGACTACATATTAATTATCTCGTTCGTTGTTGGCCAAATCGTGCAACATCATGATGTAACTCGGCTACACGACTACCCAGGCTCATAAACAATCTATACTCTTCCTGAAGAGCAGCTATGATGTTATTTACATTGCCAAACCCATCAACACTATCCAGATCAGCGGCATCAACACCTTTTTCTACTTCTACCATAATGGCCGCCAATTCTTTAAGACGGGAACGGAATTGTTCAATTTTTTTGTTGAAATATAGGGACAACTGGTCACCCTTGCGAGCAAATTTTGATCCTCCAGCAGTTCCCATACTACCACCGCCCATACCACTGCCATATACCGAAGCCGATAATGATGATACACCAGATGGACCACGAATATTACCAAGTAATTGAAAACAGATTTCAGAGTCCTGGACAGCAGCATCCGTCAATTTTTTTACGTTTGAAAGTAGATGATCATCATACTTAAGAGCCTCCTTTGCAGTTGACAATTTTCTGGATAGTAATTCCACATCCCTAGGGATACTATGAATCATTTCTTCTTGTATATCATGATTTGTTTTAAGCTCTTCACACACTCTTCCTTGAGAGGTGATATAATCGTTAAGAGCTTCAAGTTCTTTCTGCGCCGCTTCAGGTAGGTCACTTGGTCGGGTCAATAATGTGATTTCTTGTTGAATCTGTTGTAATTGTTGGGAATGGCCGTGGAATTGTGTCGGCTGACCGAGATTAAATCCAATGCTAGATGTTGTACCGGAAGCACCAAATAGGGGCTTTGTGCCTCCTCCTCCTACATTCACACCACCAAAAAGTGAGCTTCCGCTACTTGGTTGAGTTAAAGTAGACGATAATCCACCAAACAATGGTTTAGATGCAATGTTTGCCGTGGCAGATGTACCGAAAAGCGATGAAGTTGGTTGTTGTTGCTGTTGCTGCTGACCAAACAGCGATGTTGGTTGTCGCTGCTGTTGTTGTTGGCCAAACAATGACGTTGGCTGTTGTTGTTGTTGCTGTTGACCGAATAATGATGTTGCTGGTTGTTGTTGCTGTTGACCAAATAATGATGGCTGTTGTTGCTGTTGTTGTGGCTGTTGACCAAATAATGACGGCTGCAGTTGCTGCTGTTGTGGTTGTTGACCAAATAATGACGGCTGCTGTTGCTGTTGTTGTGGTTGTTGACCAAATAATGATGGCTGCTGCTGTTGCTGTTGTTGTGGTTGTTGACCAAATAGTGACGGCTGCTGTTGCTGCTGTTGTGGTTGTTGCTGTTGCTGTTGTCCACCAAAAAGACTAGTTCCTGTTCCTCCTGTTCCTCCAAATATCCCTCCGGTAGCAGGTTTACTAGATACATTGGATCCAAACAATCCTGCCGTACCGCCACCGCCACCACCAAATATATTTGTGCCAGTCTGCTGCTGTTGTCCCGTATTGCCTCCTCCAAAGAGCGTGCCAGTCTGAGTAGATCCAGTATTGCCTGAACCTCCAAACAATCCTGTACTGGTGCTCGTAGTTCCTGGTCCAAAAAATCCTGTCCCTGTGCCAGTGTTTGTCGTAGCCCCTCCAAATGGTGATGCTTGCGGTTGTTGTTGTTGTTGTTGTTGCTGCTGACCGAAGAATCCGCCTCTACCTGAGGTAGTTTGACCAAATCCAGAACCCGCACTCGTTTGACCAAATCCGCCTGTAACTGTGGTTTGACCAAATCCAGAACCCCCAGTCGTTTGACCAAATCCGCCTGTACCTGTGGTTTGACCAAATCCAGAACCCGCAGTCGTTTGACCAAATCCAGAACCAGCAGTCGTTTGACCAAATCCACCTGTACCTGTGGTTTGACCAAATCCACTTGTGCCCGTTGTCGTTTGACCAAATCCAGAACCCGATCCAAACATTTTTTTTTTCTAATTTTTCTCAATTGGATTCAATAAAGAAACAAAGACGGGCATTCAGTTGTTCGGATTTTTTTAAGAACTCAGAGAATCATGTCTATTGTTTATGCTTGAAATATTTCGCGTGAGGCGCGTGCAGTCTGTGAGGCTTTAAGAGGTTGTAGATCCCAATATAGGAATCTATAAGAGATCGATCGATCTCAAATGTCTATCCTAATCTATGTATGTCTTCTTAAGCAAAGCAAGGAAAATGCAGCTCAAACAGAACTGTCCGTAAGGACAAAAATATATAGGTGTCGCTGGCTATAGATAGCTTACATAGACAATAAATGAATTATCATCATCATCATAATCTAAAGATTAGGTGTATCCGGATAAAAGATACCAGTAATGTTACTAATGTAATAAGCAGTTACAGAGACAAATATAAGACTTCTAAGAGAATTATAATATATTGAAATATACGAAATAGAGATTGATTAATATCTAATATAAGAACTTAAGATCAATAACCACGATCAACTAATAAATAGTAAATAAATAAACTTTGTAATAAAAAACCCTTAACCTTTAATATTTCATATGATAAACGAGATCGTAAGGACAAGAACATATATAGGTGTCGCTGGCTATAAATAGCTTACATAGACAATAAATGATTATCAATCAATCAATCAAACGAGATTCTAAGAATCTACAATGTTAAGTCAAATTTCAACGCTGCCAGCTTAGTCTCTGACCAGACACCCACCACACTGAATTGAAAATTCAATCTTGTCTAAGACTAGAATTCTGTTGCTGACACAATCTACTTCACCAGACATCCCACATTCCCTAACTGTCCGTAGACTCCTGGCTATCACTGGACTCAATCTGAATCTGACCCTCCCAATAATCTAGAACGTGGTTTTGAACCGGGTCCAGGCTCCCTCGATGCAGATCTAAGAGTCAGATCTGTGAATGAGACTCGATAGAAAGAAATTCTTTTGCACTTTACCGAAAATATTCTATAAGCGAGAGCGCATAATCAGCTACACGCCTAGAATACACACTATTCTCCAACATTTTACATTCTTTCTTGCTTTTTATTATCCAGATATATTTCCGGTTATTACAATGTCACTCACTGGTTTCGTGGGAATAGAAGATTTCGAGATCTCACGTTGAAATAACATACTAAATACTATCGAAGATGCTAACAAAGATGCTAACAAAGACGCTAACAAAGACGCTAACAAAGACGCTAACTAGTAGAACTTGTATCGAGGGATATTAGAGAAATATCAATAAAACAAACACAAGAATGATTAGGTATATAAATGATTAGTTAATGAAATAGAAAAAAATAAAAGATAGAAAGTACAGTGTGTACTGTACAACGCGCGTCTAGTGCTCCTCCCCAGAGCCCCCATCACTAGTTGATTAGTTACATTAACCTACATATAATAATAACCACAATATCACACTAACGAGATAATAAAAAATGTTCCCTCCTACTAGTCGATAGTTTACATGTACTGTACACTGTACACACTGTACAGTAGTGTATATAATAATAACCACAATATAACTACTCTGAAGAGATAACACAGTGGTCCCTCGCATTGGTGGACCAATTACTACTATCTTAGCATTATTTCACTTTTTCTGTTATTAAAAGGTACAGTAAACTATAAATGGACATAATTCCAACTCAAGCGGGATAATGGTACACTGGAACTTTCTTGAAAATAAGATCTGATTATATCCCACCTGAAGGTAAAGAAATTGTTACTGGAAAGAAACCCTATTCCACAAAGTTAGTTCATCTTTCAACTGATCGTTCTTCTTCTTGATCATTATCATCATAAATACAACAGTTCTTCAGCTCTCATTTAGTTCTAAGTTATAGGACTGAAAGTTTGGTAGGATCCTATATATTTATTCTTGGTTTGGTTTGCTTCCAGTTTGAGATTTATAGACTTTTCTGTTGATATATTTACAATGGGTGAGTAAGAGCAAAGAACCAGCCAATGTTCAATTGAGAAAAGATACAATTCAATTTTTTTCTCTTCTCATTTTCTAATTTTCTCATTGTTTACTAACTAATTAGGTATCCCTAAATTTTTTCGTTACGTTTCAGAAAGATGGCCGCTCATTTCACAATTGGTCAACGAGTCGCAGATTCCTGAGTATGTTATCTAGGTTTGATATATTTCAACCTGCAATGCCCGTTCCGTCACTAACATTAGATTTGATAACTTGTATTTGGACATGAATTCAATCCTCCATAATTGTACTCATAAAGACGAGGATGTAACTCATCATATGACTGAAGAACAAATGTTTGTAGCAATTTTCAATTATATCGAACATTTGTTCACCCTTATTCAACCTAAACATTTATTCTTCATGGCTGTAGATGGTGTGGCCCCTAGAGCTAAAATGAATCAACAGAGATCAAGACGATTCCGTAGTGCTTTTGATGCTGAACAAGCTCGTAGAAAGGCTATTGAACAAGGAATCGAATTACCTAGTAGTGACCCATTTGACTCAAATGCTATTACTCCCGGAACGGAATTCATGGCCAAACTCACTAAACAATTGAAATATTTCATTAATAGAAAAGTTTCTGAAGATAGTTCATGGCAAGGTATTGAAATAATATTGTCTGGTCATGAAGTTCCTGGAGAGGGTGAACATAAAATTATGGAACATATTCGAATCTCCAAAGCTCAGCCAGGGTATCCACCTAATGTCAGACATTGTTTATATGGTCTCGATGCTGATTTGATCATGTTGGGCCTTTTAAGTCATGATCCACATTTTGCTCTACTTCGAGAAGAAGTTACATTTGGTCGGTCATCAAACAAAGTAACTGAACTCACTGAACAACGGTTTTTTCTATTACATTTATCACTAGTAAGAGAATATCTGGAGATTGAATTTAATGATGTTAGAGATGAAACTGCATTTCCATTCGATTTTGAACGGGTGTTAGATGATTTTATTCTAATCAATTTTTTTATTGGTAATGATTTTTTACCTGAACTGCCTACGTTATTAATTAACGAGGGTGCATTGCCTATTGTCCTGCAGACCTACAAACATGTTTTACGAACTGCTGATGGGTATATGAGTGAAGGTGGAATTATTAATTTTGAAAGATTAGGAGTTTGGTTAGATGAAATGTCTCGATATGAATATAAGAAATTCGAAGAATCTTCTATTGATGTTGAATGGTTCAACGAAGATTTACAAACTGTTTCGGTAACTGGTGAAGAGAAATCTTCTGGAAGAAAGCTGGTCCTTACATCGAAGCAGAAGGAACTAATTCGCCTTGTTAAGTCGTTTATATTATCAGCAAATTCTCCGGTTGATGCAAATGCTGATGCTGATGCAGATGCCGTGAATCCCCCTTCTTCCAACCGTACTACTCCCTCATTTCTATTGCCAAAAGATATTTCCATGGATGATATTCATTTCTTACAACGTGTTGGTGAACGAACATATACTCGAGTTATAGAAAATGAAGAAGGTAATAGTTATTCATTGATTCTCGACACTGATGGGTTACCTGATTCTGATGACGACGAGGATGAAGCTAATAATCGACTATTGTCTTTACATCGAGTTCTTAAAAAATATGAAAATGCTGAAGTTAGGAAAGAAGATGTAGAAGAGCATAAAAAAGAAGTGTATAGTGCCAAATTCGATCAATGGAGGAACAACTACTACAAAGCGAAATTCGGCATAACTTTGAAGGATGAAGATACTATCCGTGATATCGCTTCAAATTATTTGGAGGGATTGCAATGGGTTCTATTATACTATTATCGTGGATGTGCTTCTTGGGGCTGGTATTATAGATATCATTACGCACCTCGTATTACTGATATCAAGAAAGGATTACAACACGGTAAAACTAAATTTGAATTTACTTTGGGGAAGCCTTTCCGTCCATTTGAACAACTCATGGGTGTCTTACCTGATAGAAGTAAGAATTTAGTTCCTGTCCCTTATCATTCATTGATGACTGATGAGTTATCTCCTATTATTGACTTTTATCCTCGTGAATTTGAATTGGATATGAACGGGAAAAAAAATGACTGGGAGGCTATAGTTAAGATTCCTTTTGTAGATGAAAACCGATTATTGGCCGCATTGGCAACGAAGGAATCCCAATTAACCGCTGAAGAAAAAGCAAGAAATAGCTTTGGCACAAATATTCAGTTTGCTTTCAATCCACAAGTGGATTTTGTTCTTCCGTCGTCGCTTCCAGGTGTCTTTTTGGATATTCCTAATTGTCATTCGATTGAGATTATTTTGGATCCTCCTAGTCTTGGGAGTCTACATTTGAAATTTGGACTTTGTGAAGGTGTCAAACTGGGTAAACATTCCATCGCCGGGTTTCCTAGTTTACATTCTCTCGATTTCACTACGAAGATTGAGGCTGCTGGCGTAAAGGTTTTCCAACAGCCAAGTAGAAATGAATCGATTATAATTTATTTACGCAATGCCTACGCTACAGATAGTCCCTCGGTCGTTGCTGAGAAGTTACTTGGTGAGTCTGTCTATATCGGCTGGCCCTACCTTCGCGAAGCTCGCTTGACTGGTATCAGTGATGAATTATTCCGTTATGAATTAGATCAGAGTGGCCAGGTCACGAGTACTCCTCATGCACAGCCAGTTTTGAACTCGTGGCATAGAGAAAATGCCCGTATGGTTGATAATTATGCTTTAACTGGAACCAAAATTGGCCCTATTAGAATCGTAGCTCATGTCCATAAACTAAAGGGACTGCAAAGGCGACAATCTGATGGTGCTTATATCAAGCAGTTTGCTGCTGGTGATGAGGAGAATTATGCTATGCAGACCATTGTTGAGGAGGTTAGTGAGGAAGATGAACGATTTAAAGAAAGACCATCGTTGCCGGTTTCGGTCGAATTCCCTAAGGATTCTCAGGCCATTTATCTGGGCCCTCTTGGTTACGGTAATCCGATAACTATAGTAGGCTATGGTCATGACAGTGTTGAAGTGCTCCTTAAGAAGCTTCAGAGGGGCGAACCAGGTATTGGGTCTCGTGCAGCTGCCTATGAAAAGCAAACTATCAGATATATACCTTCCTATGAAGTTGCTAAGATTCTCAATATGCACCCGTTGTTTTTGAGTAAAATCACTTCCAAATTCCTTGTGAACCTTGACGGCAAAAGGTTGGATCTGGGGCTAATGATGAAGATGGAGGCTAAGCGACAAAAGGTATTAGGTTATTCTAGAAGATCTCTTCGCGGTTGGGAGTTTAGTCAGGCAGCCATTGAAATTATTAAATCTTATTTGCATTCCTATCCTACTGTCTTATCTGCCCTTCAGGCAGTATCTGGGTCTTCTGCTATTCCTGATATAAATGCAGTTCTTGAGAATAAATTGGCTAAGGAGAAAATTAAGCCGTTGCTAGATGAGATGAGAAAATGGATTATTCAACGAACTGTTGATAACCCTCAATATGAGCATGTTGGCCTAGAGTCCGAGGCGCTTAGTGTTGCCTCTGTTAGGAAGATCGAATCCTATATTAACTCGTATTTTCGTGAACCTGAACCTGTGAAGGATATACTCATAAAAGATACTCCTAGAGGTGCCTTACTTGCTCCTTCACATGCTTATCATCAGCTACGAACGCAGAGGTTTTCACTAGGTGATCGAGTTGTTTCTGCTCTTAGCTCTGGTAAAGTCAAATTATTTAGTCGTGGTACTATACTTGGAGTTAACAGCACTGCTCTGAAGGTAACTTTGGATGTTTTGTTCGATGAAGAATTTGATGCTGGGACCACGTTGGGGGGCAAGTGTCAAAGTAAACGGGGATTGACAGTAGACGCTGGGTCGGTAATAAATTTGACCGACCGTCAATTGTTATTTGAGAAGAATCCGAAGACGGCTGGGGCTATTGGGACACATGTTACATCATCATCACAATTCACTGGTAAACGTAAATCTCCAGTGGTTGTCTCCAGGCCTCAAAGTGTAGTGCAGCCATCTAAACCGCCACCGACATCAGTATGGACGAGGCCAGTTATTTCGGGTACCCCCGCTAATTCTGCTTCTAAGCAGCGAGTCGGTAACAACCTTGCTATTTCTGGGGCAGAGGCTTCTTCTGCAACGGTAGTGTCTCAGAAAAAGGTCCAAGTGACTCCTGGTAAGAAACGTACCATTCTCCAAAAGCCCTCTGCTGCTGCTGCCGCCGCTGCTGTTGCGTCTTCTAAAGCTGAAGACGAGCGTATGGGCAAGGAACTGTTGTCGTTTCTTAAAAACAGTTCTCCCACCGGAATAAATGGATCTGCCACTCAACCGACGGCAAATGAAGGGTCTTCAACGACTGGTCTTGGCGCACCTAGGACAAATGACGAAGCACTTAATAATATCAGGGCCACTAGTAAGAGCCAGAAAAAATCCCAGTTGAACTTTATGAATACCTTGGTTGGTCAATACGGAGGTAATCTTCCCCCACCAGTTCCTCCGATGATGCCCCCTCCTCCATTCGTTCCTGATGGAGGAATATATTCTCCGGTCCCGCCTGGAGCAGTACTATTTCCCGGTCCATATCCCATGCAACCGCCTCAGTTCTTTACAGCCCTCGATCCCTCATTGATTCCTCATCCTTTTGCCCAACACGCCAATGATTTTGCTCCTCATTTTGCTCCTCCTGCTCCACCTCCTGCTACGGAGATGAAATTTGATGAAAAGGCCAGTGCTGATTTGATGTCAACGCTGTCTATTGGTAGTCCAGCTAAGACTTCTATTTCTATTCCAAAGGGACCTGCAGTTCCTAATGTTACCCCTGCATCCCGAGGAAGAGGGGACAGAGAACGAGGTGGTCGAAGTGGTCGAAGTGGTCGAGGTGGACGTGGTGGTCGAGGTGGACGTGGTGGTACAAGTAATGGTGTCGGTGACAGAACGCCTGCTGCTTAAAAGCAAACTACAGAAGCAAACAAGATAACTGACAAGGCCTACTCCTCAGCTTGAATAAAAACCTAGCCCGAAAGACGAAGAAGGTATAGAGCTATTGCTCAGAGACATTTTTTTATTTATAGTCTTTGTTTACTTATCGTAATTTGTATTATTATAATGATGATTTAGATATATATATGAGATGGCATATGAATCATTAGGCGATGTCCTTCCAGACACATGTCCCCATAGAATTTGATAGCCGATAAGATTACGTTGAGTTTATCCAAACAATAACCCATTCTCTAGAAGAGGGCGCCTGGTTGTCCTAGGAGAGGTACATTCTAGTCACGGAGTAAATAAATAAAATGGGCATAATCTCCCAATAGTGCTTAACACTGCTTATAATGAAGAGAAAAAAATCTTCCTCTATTCATATTCATTTGTTCAATCATCAATCGCCATAGAATATGATAATGTCTTCTTCTCTCTTCTTTCATTCTGCTTTTTAAACCAAATGCTTTCGAAACCATTCGACCGATCAACTCCATCCCATTTTACACCAGGAGGAATATTAAACCGATTAGGATTATATGGACCCCTATATACAGGTAACCCAGTAGCAGAACTAATATTAACTCCACTATTACTTGACTGATCTCCTTTTGCACTGCTAAGAAACCGAACAGCTGGATCGTTAAATCTATGTCTGCGTTTTAATTCATCGTTGAACTCTTTATCGTTACGACTGATGGAGCTGATTGCTCCACCACCTTTTATATCATTCAATTGTTGATGTCGCTTCTCAGCTTCTTGTTTCTGAACCAAGCCAAGATTTCGCTTCTTCTGCTTGATCTCTTTGTCGAGTTTTTCTTGTTCGTCTCTTTTCAACCTTTCAACATTCTGTGCAACCAGATCTATCCGTCGTCCCGTAGCATCTCGATAGACAGTCTCAGCACCTTTTCTTGATAGCTCACTATCATCCTCAAGAAATCGTCTCATTTCCGCCTCCTGTTTGCGTTCTAGATCCTCTTGAACTTGCTGAGAGGTCTGTAATCCAGCCCTTGCACCTGAAGACATTTTAGTCTTTGAATCGCTGCTAGCAGTTTCTGACGGTCTCGTTTGCGGTGGCGGTTTCTCCTCTTTTTCTTCCCTCATGTGCTTGCCTGTTCCCAACTTTTTCCATCTGTTTTCATGACTAGATGAAACTCTATTAGATTCAGCAAAATCTTGCTGGTCCTCTTCTTCGTCACGTTCCTGGTTCTCATTACTTTGTTGAATGCCTTCCCATCCTAAAACGTCATCAGTTTCTAGTACAGTGCCTCCTTTGCTTTTCTTTATTTTTTTCTTTTTTGGCTTATGATCAGTTGATAGGTAGTTCTTAGCCAAGTATTCTGATAATGACATTTTGTGAACCAATAGACTTGCTGTGAACTATACACTTTGCAAAAGTTAGCTTATACGATAATAGCGTTACTCCGTCGCAACATCAGTGTGTTAGGTGACTGACATTTAAAAAAGTTATCAATGAATACCGATAATAGTAATTCAAAAGGTCGCTAAGTTGACATTTTTGAGCAGTTATGGGAGGCAAGCTGGTGTAATAGACACTTTACTTCTTCTTCACTACCCTTGCCCTATGACAAGTCTATATATACTATTGTGTTGATTTCTTATTATTATTGTTCTAGTTCTCTGTCTTAGTTATGAAATACAGAAGGAATACCACCTTGTGACCTTGTGCTATTCCCGAGGTTCACTACCTTTTAGCTAGTCAGTTGCTATTAGTCCTGGACCGAATACCCTGTCAATATAGCTGTGCCGACTGATTGTACGACGTCCCACAGTTGGAGACATGGATGTGTGGCTTTCGAACCGCAAACGCTGATGTTTAAACAAATATCCCAATATGGGGTATAAGTTCTTATCTACAGTATATATTTAACAATTATTATTATTACAAATTATTATTATTACTGTGTGTTATCTATACTTTCTACTTGTTAATCTTCTATAGTGCAGTTGGCTTTACTCTTGAGTATATATAATATATATGTCTCAAGAATGGTTTTTAGTTCCTCAAGTCGTTTATTTCTTAAATATTGAATTGAGGTGCTACGGAGTACGGATCTTTTATTAGTCAAAGCTGTGTTTATTTAACATTTCTTTACTGATTGAAGACTCTGAATCTTCTATCTGTTATTATTATATTTAGGGAGTATCCAAGAAGTAGCATTTGGGCTAACTAATCTATTGAAGACTGTTGTCAGATTCTTACCTTTAAAAATTATATTTGAACGGGAGGTGGGTTAGATTTATCTAACTAATCTTCTCACAGATCCTCGAGGCTTAAACTGCCGATCATTTCGTTCCTGCGGCTTTAATTAACTGATCAAGAAATCGTCACGATTTCACTGCTAACGATTTAAAACTTGGACATATCCGACCTCTAATGGTTCTTGTTCACTTTTTATTCAATTTCGTGCTTTCTTTACTTGTTTGGCTGATTAATGGCGGTCGTCAATTGAATGACTGCTACCTTCTATAACTCCGCGGACCCGCATAAACCTTCGTTAAACCCTTATCTGTAGAACTGTTATCATCCACCTGGCGCGCGTGAAGTACGCGTCACGGAGAAGCGCATGCACAGGAAAGACCAGACCTCAGCTAGCCTAGAGTCGATATTTTCAACTGTTTAAACATCTGATTTTACTTCGTGAATCTTTTATTATTTAATATTCCCGCTATGGGGGTTATAGACGAGATAAATGATATTCTTGACGGATCGCGATCAGAGTATGAAGCTATTCGACAAAGTCTAGATGATTATCATCGACACGTTCAGGATCGTATGTGCAACTAGGAGTGTAGCGAAAGACTGAGGTATAACCCAGAGAACCGCTGGATATATTGAAAGCTAACTTACATATAGAACTACAAAATTTTGGTGCTGCAATAGCCAGAACTTCTCTTGATGAGGATACAAATGTGGCTGAGATTGCAGCTGAAAATGAAAAGCTTGTTCAGAAAGTGGAAGAATTGCAATCTTCAAATAACAACTTGACCAAGCAATGCAAGGAATACCAACTGGCAATATCGGTATTGGCTAATAAGCGAAAACATGATCGAGCAACCATTGAAGCTTGGGAAGCCGAAATGGCTCAATTGAATGAAGTTGTCCGAATACAGGGCCAAAGACTAGCAAAATTCGAACAACAGAAATCCCAAACTGAATCTGCTAATAACAGGCAGGAGGATGTGAAGAGTGAAAATCGAAATGCATCATCAACCGTATGTAGTGCTACTTCAACTGTTGAACCTTCTTCTTCCTCAGAAGGTGAACGTTCTTCTCAGTCAAAGCCAAACTCCTTTCCCGTCAAAATTATTAAATCTGAGTCCATTGGTCATCTTCACTCATCACCTATACCGAGTCAAATCAATCCTGCTTTGGTTGTTGAAAGTATTGACCTAGACGCTCCAGGGTATAAAATTGATTTGACTCAAGACGAACCGGACTATGAATCATCAGAAGCTCGCGTGCTGCAACAAAACAAGAATGACGTTCATGCTAATGAAGAAAAGAATGTGATTCAACGGCCTCGTCGTCCCTCGACTAATCAACAGTGTGATAATCTGCCACCTTTAGAAGAGCTTTCTTCCGCTACTATAACTCCTCGTCCAACGACTACTTCTAAGAGAAAGTATTCGACAAACTTTAACGACGAAATCGATGAAGATCTCCGAACTGGCCGTCGACTGGTAATGTTCCAAAAACCTACCGAAAAAGATCTTCAACAACTGACTCGATCCATCAATCAAAATCAAAACAAATTTTTAACACCAGTTTCGAATTCACCTGTTAATCGACTTCTTGATAATTGGTTGAAACCTGGAAATAACTCCAAGTCCAAAAGGAGCTCTGATACCCCGACTCGACAACCATTGAGAACCATCACTAACGAGCAAGGAGACTTCGAAAACTTGAATGATTCTGAATTCCTAGAATTGTAAGTATTATTATATACAACACCCCAGTTTGCGCCCCTCTAACACGAACCTAGTATCCAGAATCGAGACTGGCACCCCAATGAATTTGTAGTAAATCCAAATTATAATGACAATCTGGCATTTGCTTATCAAGAGACAGTGAGAGGTCGAAAAAGGCAATGCGAACACGGAGTGGATTGTAGAGACTGTCAAGAGGTAAGTCAATTTTATCTGAGCTACAATGTCCGGACAGAGCACAACGAAGAATATCTTGCAGCATAGAAGTGCCATTGGTTGTCTCTGATTATCAGCAGATCATCTAATTTAAGCTAACAGTAGTTCTATAAATTGGCTGGTCCAGCAGTGCAAGTAGAAGCTGGTCCTCAATGGGGGGACAAGCCTAATAGCATCAAGGAAAACCAAAATACTCTTCAAGCAACTATAGATAAAGGGTCAAGGCATCGGAACAGATGGCAACGACGTCCGTCACCACCCGGGTTTTGGCGATCTGAATTTCCAAATACTCAGGAAGCCGAAGAAGATAAGAAAAAGCTAAGGGAGTTCCGTGATAAGGAGGCGTCGAAACGGATAGATGAGGCTGTCAGATCTGGAAAGTGGCTATTTAGGGATGTCAAAATTCGAAAAAGGCTTGAAGAGATAGATAAAATAGGAAAACCTACGTGATAAATAAGCATTTGTATATATAATGAAATTAATGATCTTGTATTAATCTTTAAAATACTCTACAAGCAGGGATTATAGTTCAAATTCGTACAGAGCGATTATAAACTAGAAGTGCAATTTGGAAAGAACAAAAAAAAACTCTTTGCTCTTAATCTTCGCCATCGCTAATATCATTATCGTCATCACCTTCACGATTAACCTCTGCATCATTTACTCCCTCCGGTTCTTCTGCCTGTTTATCAAACATTTTCACTTTCTTTAATCTATCATCGATTTGCCTCGCAACAAAATCTGTATATCGATTTCCAAGAATAGCAGCACATACATTTTGGAACCCATCATTTGCCTTAAATTCGACTTTAGCTCTAGGACCTAAACTATAATACTCCAATTGTTTATCTCCCTTCTGTGGCCTATACTTCTTGGATAATATATAATTATTCCTAATCATCCTTGATAGTAATGCATCAGCTTTAGTGGCTTCCAACCCCAAAGGATAAAGATAAGATGCACAAAGATCAGTTTTTTCGATATAACTTTGTTCATGTAATGCAATGATTGAACAAACAATGAATACATGACCTAGATATGACTTTTCAAAATCTGAACGTATTGTACCAATTACTTGCCTGTAATTTTCAGGGAGAATACTTCTGAGAATATAAGTTTCCCCATCTATAGGTTCGCCGCCAGTGGTATCATCAGTATTAGTTTGAGTTTCATTATTTCCATTCATGGATTTCCTTGTATTTCGGCCTGTTTTCTGTCTTTTGGAATTATTATTGGCCTTTGCCATCGCTGTCCTGTTATGAATATTATCATCTTGGGGGTACTCGCGTGCTGGAAGCGCAACTAATTCCATACCAAAGATATTCCGTAATTTAGACTGGGCAGTATTAAAAACATTCTTGTAGGTTTCAGTTTTAGCAGAACCCGTTAAGGTGTCAGTTAAAATAATTTTATAAATATTTGCTTTACGAATGGATGTCCTTGAATTTTCAGAGAATAATGCCATTCGGACAAGTTCGTTTGCCATTCTTTCAACATCAGCGTTCACAAAAGTAATAGGCTGGGGTGTGGCATTATGACTTTCATCATTTCCATTTCCATTTCCATTACCATTACCATTAGTATTATTTTGTTGTTCTTGTTCTTGTTCGATTTGGTATTCCTCATCCTCTATCCGAGCAGCAGCGCGTCTTGTACGCGACATGGTCTGAACAATTCCACAATTCTCTCTACAGCCGTAGTATCTACTAAATTGAATATTAAGAGGTTACTAAATATACTAGCGACTAGCATAAACATAAACAACCAGTAGATTCTAGTAGATTAATATCAAGAAAAAGGAACTTGAAGAGAATCTGATAATCAATCAATCCTTACGAAAATGAAATAAAACATATCAGAATCGTTATCGTGATTTTTTCGCGACCCAATTAGCTCAATAAGAAGTTGTCAGCCGCGGAAACTGGTTATACGTATACATATATAGCCCATCCACCCACCCACCTGGTTCCATTAGCCTGTTTTTAACACCAAAAAATGGAGAAATTTATGCACCCCGTTTGAGCAATAACCGTTAAAGAAAATTGAAGCTTTTGATGCAGCTCGAACAGGAGGAGGCATTTTAATAAGAGATATTTGCTTAAACTATGAACTGGTGTCGCCCTTAACGTTATGTAACTGAAGGCTGAAGAAAAATATTTGAAGGCTATTTAGGAATTGTAAATATTTCCAAGTTATTACTTTAATCCCAAAATGTCGTTTTAAAAATATACATAGGCGCCGAGTTGAAGGAATTCCCTAGAGCTGTTTAGCAACTCCCAAAAATACTAACATGCAAAACTAATGTTTTTAGCTATTTGATTGATTGATAATCATTTATTGTCTATGTAAGCTAACGTTATCTATAGCCATTTAGCAGTTTTTGAAAAAACACAGTAACCAGTTAACTTAACGCTGAATTCATATGCACATGAGCGCGCCAACAGCTGCGTGTCACGTGGTTTATACCACGTAAAATTCCATATTATTTAATTGAACGACCTGACGACCCGAAACTGTCGCCTGAACAAAAGAAAGCATGATGGGAAAATCCACCGTGCACGAGGTGTAGGAACGTTAAAGCGGTAAGCGCAGTTCAACAGATAGACCGACCGTACGAATTGGGCAAACTTGAAAGAATCCCGACCAGGGAAGAGACAATACGAATAGAGCTGGTGCCAGTCCAAGGGCCAACCCAGAGACCAAGTGGGAAGCAAGCTCAAGAGAAGAGCGAATGTGATTGAACAACGAAGATACAAATGACTGAGGCGATCCTGCTCGTCTCGGCAGAGAGGACAGTGCACCTCTCGATCTACCACGTACTTAGCAGACGCCAAAAAGCTGCTGCCGTAGATACCCACAAGGGGAAGAGAATTCAGAAAAAACCGATGATATATATCTACCGCACAACCACCAACGCGGCGAATGCGTTGTAGAGTACGCCACATGGTCGACCACTGAGGGAGCTGGCGAAGAGGAGGCTCCAATGCTGTCCAGACGTTGGGTATCAGGGGTTGGCTAAGTGATGCCATCTTGAGGCAGTAGTGATAAAACGTATCCCGATCGAGTGGCCTCTTGAATCGATCCTGGAAGAGCCCGAGATCCAGAATTGATTGATAATCATTTATTGTCTATTGAATACCAGAAAAGGCTTCCAGAGATCGAACGGGGTGTTTTTTTTTTTTTTTTATCTTAACAGTATATTAGAAATATATAATTACTCAAATAACATATCTAACTACACACAACATAATACCTGCCAACTCACACAGAGAAAATCCAAAAGGATAAAAAAACTCTGCAAAACAAAAAAAACAACCATATGTCAAGCCCCGTATGATTGATTGATAATCATTTATTGTCTATGTAAGCTATCTATAGCCAGCGACACTAATATATCTTATTTAACTATCCCTAGAGGATAAGCCTTCACTAAATTCGGGTTGCTTAAGAATCCTGATGCTCCACTACAATAAAAACCCCATGGGAAAAATTGACAGAAGCGAGACACGGGGTGATTACGTAATTGTTACGTAATCTTTACGTAATCTTTTTGAGGCGGGTATACTATCAAAATATAGAGGAGTTTGTACTTAGCCTTGCTAGCTCAATCGGTAGAGCGTGTGACTCTTAAAATTAAAGTCATCACAAGGTTGTGGGTTCGACCCCCACGTAGGGCTTTTTTTTGCCATGTTCTGAACTTTCCTCCAGAACATTCGAAGATGTGAGTTATATCTTAACATTAACTGTTATACGTTTAAGAGATTTATAGAGCATAAACCAGATTCATTAGCTTAATTTTTATACGGCATGAACCGGATTAATCTGATATCGAATAATGAGGTCGCGTCAACGGGCAGTCATGCCCTGGAACAGAGATATCAAAATCAGTCTCTTATGCGCGGTTAATTAATTTGTGCCCTACTTTTTTCAGTCTTCAGAACGACAGCCGCTTCTTCTCCCTTAATAATTAATTAAATTTATTGACCGAGGCATAAGACTCGTCCTACGTATTACATTTTATTTATCTAGAACAGATCTGAATTAATTTTCAAATCTTGACAAGGTACAATACTACTATTATATGAAAGTTCTCTCTTTTGACTTGTAAAGGGTTCTTTTTTTTTTTTTCAGAACTTCTTGGTTTTTTGCTTCTTATTTCTAAGAACCCAACCACCCTTATTTCATCATTATGTCCAGAATCAAATTCGATCCAAGAGTTCTGGCTGATTTGGCATTTTTAATAGGAGCAGGAGCATCTATTTACTATCTATTTAGTCATCTGATTAACCAGGTTAGTGATGGACCTCAAAATGCTGAGACTAAGAAGAAAGCCAATGCCTCATTACAACGATTACAAGCACGGCATCCTGGATTAGAATTAGATCTAGATGAGTATGAACAGATTATAATCGCATCGGTAGTAACGCCAGCTGAGATCAAAGTTCAATTTAAAGGTGAGCACTATTCTATAAAGTTGGGGGTGGTGGGGCGCTCTCGAATATCACCTACAAAAGATATTTGTTGATCGTTACAAAAGAACGGTGTCTGGTAGAGTATGGGTTCAAATACAGAAGCGAAGAAGCTTTCTTTTTTTTGATCATTTTATTAACTCAGTAGATATTGGCGGTTTAGAAGGGATCATAGACGAGCTGAGAGAAAGTGTTTTATATCCTTTGACAGTGTAAGTTAAACCTCGGCAAGCTTCTCATGGGGGATCCACTCGTCACCGCCCCTGCTCTCTTTAATCGTTACTAACTTTTTAGACCAGGGTTATATTCACACCATTCTACCCTTCTTCAGGCACCTAAAGGAGTATTACTTTATGGCCCACCAGGATGTGGCAAAACAATGCTTGCAAAGGCACTTGCAGCAGAAAGTTCGGCGAACTTTATCAATATCAAAATGTCAACAATCATGGATAAATGGTTTGGTGAAAGTAATAAACTAGTAGCGGCGATTTTTTCTCTTGCTCATAAATTACAACCCTGCATTATCTTTATTGATGAAATCGATTCGTTTTTGAGGGAAAGACAATCAACAGATCATGAAATCACATCTATGCTCAAGGCAGAATTTATGACATTATGGGATGGGTTGACTTCAGATGGACGAGTATTGGTTTTAGGAGCAACGAATCGACCTAATGATATTGATAGTGCTATTTTACGTAGACTTCCTAAAAGATTTCCAGTGCCATTACCGCAAGCTCCTGAACGACGAAAAATCTTACAACTGATGCTCCAAGGTGCTAAATTAGACGATGATTTTGACTTCAATTATGTGGTTGAACAAACTGCTGGAATGAGTGGTAGTGATATTAAAGAGGCATGTCGAAATGCTGCCATGGTATCTATGCGAGAATATATTCGGTCAAATTTTGTTAATGGTAAACGGATAAATGAGGGTGATGAGACCGAAATAAATGTAAGACCATTACGTACTAGTGATTTTTTTATTCATGAAGCATCTGAGCGGCCAATGCCATTAAATCAAATTCGAGAAGTTTCCTAAAGTAATAAAGACCCGTTGTATTTATTTTTTTCATATTTGGTATTTCACATAGCCTATTTTGTTTCACTCTCGTTTTAGCTTAATATATTCAGTATAGAGGTATATCTTGTTAGGATCTAATGATTATTTGACTGGAGCTCTGCCTCCGGCGATTGAGGCGATACCCTAGTCCCGTCTCTCTCATTCGTAATTCTTAATTCTTCATCAAGAAAGACAAAACAGAATTCCCAGGACTCGTGGTTCTACCTCGATGAACTATCAATCAACTGATAAGATAAGAAGAATCAAGGATCAAGGCCGCTTAAACAAATAGATCTAACCTGTAACTCAAATACCCACACTATGTATGTTTCACTGTTCAACTTTCACAATGTTTGGCATAATATAAATCATAGTCTTCATCCACCTGATAGAAAGAAATTACTTGCCGTTCACCCCTGTGTAATCCACCACCAATTTTCTCTCCGATTAAGGTTCCTGATCATCGCATGTCAAGCAGCTAAGTCTATAAGTATCTGTTTTTGATAGTTTAGTAAGCTTAAATATATCTCCATGGTTCAAGAGTGTTTCTTCTTTCTCAATTAACAAATGCCGGAGTCAATAGAAGAATCGCATAAAAAGCGGACTGTCACTTATATTGATGGTCGTCGGGTGGTTTTAGATGAGAATGGAAAACCGTATGTATGATGATGAACTTGTTGCTTAAGGGATTTAAGAGTTTTATCTTCACAGGGGGTTCCGCCCCCTGGTTGTCACGTTATTATAATTTTGACTTTTTATTTTTTTCTTTGTAGTAGCTAATCAGGCAATTATATATTTAGGTGTCGGTCATGTAATAGTTTATTAGACTTTCAGTTCGCAAATTCTAGAATGAATCCACAGAAGTTTTCTAATCCAACTTCAACTTCAACCTCGAATTCAACCAAAATGACTGAGAATAGTATCGATAAGATGATGGAAGGGTTTAAACATAAGGCTGGTTCTACCAGAACTGCTAAAACTGCTGGTGCAGGTGCAGGTGCTGGTAATGCCACTGGAACTGGATTTGTAACTGCTGCTACTACTGCTGCTACTACTGCTGCTACTACTGCTGCTACTACTGCTGCAACTACTACTGCTGCTACTACTGCTGCTACTACTGCTGGCATTGCTGCAGCTGCCTCTACTATTGCCATTGATGATAGTTCTTCTACTTGGCCTCCTGCTGATTGTCCTCCAGATTCTCAAATTCTTGGTCGTGCTACGTGGACGTTTCTTCATACTATGGCTGCCAATTACCCCGAAAAAGCATCATTTGTAGAACAAGCAGAGATGACCTCATTCTTACATATCTTCTCCAAAGTTTATCCTTGTTGGTATTGTGCCGAAGATTTCAGGAAATGGCTGAGCCATTCCGAGAATATACCTAAAGTCACTGGAAGGGAGGAATTAAGTATTTGGCTCTGTTCTGCTCATAATGAAGTCAATAAGAAACTTGGTAAACCCATATTTAAGTGTGTTGACTGGAGAGCACGTTGGAGGGACGGATGGTCTGACGGCCATTGTGATTAATAAAAAATTTATTCTAATGTGAATATCTCTTTCTCCATTTATAAGAAAATGTACATACAATGCAACCTTTATTTAAATTGAATACTTAGACAATGACTTTCATATCACTCGGGGCAGAGCCCTAAGTTCAAGATTGAACAATTTCATTTAACCAAAATTGTATTTTGTATAAATATTCGGAATCATACCATCATTTTAGTATTTCCTAACCTAAACTCGTCAAATTCAAAGGAACAGAACTACCTCGACCACTAGGATAAAGCTTTTCCTTGTCACTAAATTTTCGTGGCCTCGGGATATCAGATTGGTTACTAAACTTAAATTTTGAATCGTCAATAGTGAAAGCCGGACCAGATGATGAATTATCATTAGTCCTTGAACCGTTCATAGCTGGAGCAATGGTATAAGTTGAAGGATCGATTCTACGAATATCCGAAGTACCATGGGATCCAGAGGAAAATGATCTTCGCGAAAATACATTCGACGAAGGTATTGATGCTTTCGCTGAAGGGCTAGAAGCTGATTGTGGTGGCGGAGGAGGAGGCGCGGGTGGAGCTAACGATGAAGGCGGCGGTGGTGGTGCTATTGATGGAGCTGAAAATGACGATGTCATCGGCCCTGCTGGCGGCGGTGGTGGCGGCGGTGGTATAACTGATGACGAGGAATGTGCAAAAGAAGGAGAAGAAAAAGATGACGGAAGTGGTGGCGGAAGTGGTGGTGGTGGTGGTGGTGTTGATGATTGTGCCGAGCCTGAATATGAACCAACTCTTGGACGATTACCTACAGCTGGTGGTACTCGAAAAGAAGACGGACCAGAAGATAATGGTGGAGGTGGCGGTGCCTGAAGTGATGGTGGAAGAGCTGGTGGAGCTGGAGGAGTAGATGGTGCCGAAAAGGATGACGATGGACTTCGTGAAGGAGGTTTTGATGATGGTATAGGTGGAGTCTTTAATCCTGAAGAACGAGAAGGTGGAACTAGAGGTACTGACGATCCTGACGATCCTGAGTGTGAAGGTGTTCTAGAAGAAGAAAACCCAGGTAGTGGTGGCCTTGGTGGAGCTGGAGCTGATGGAGGAGGCGGTGGTGGTGCACTTGCCGGAGCTGGAGAAAAATTATTTCCTGAATTAAAAGTTGTTGGCAAACCAACATGCTTGAGACGAGGGAAAGGGGATGACGTTGATGTTGATGGGGTCGTCGATGTTACTGGAGGTGGTATTGGGGCTCTATTTTCTGGTTTACTAGGGGTACGGAGGGATGCAGAACCAGAACCAGATCTATTTCTAAGAGGAGGCCGACCACTAGGTATTAATGGAGCTGGACCTGGTAGAGGTGGTGCTGCTGCATTAGTAGGTGGACGATTATGAGGAATAGACGGAGTTGTTGATGCAAATGTCGGTATTGCTGGGGCAGTAGAAGAAGAATTATTAAATGATGATGCATTAGAAGTAGAAGAACTATTTCTTTCAACATTGACTCCCCCAGCGCGATGTTTTAATTTAGGCATTCCACCAGCAAACAACCCTGCCAATTGAGGTGGACCACCAGATGGGGAACTATCATCATTGTTATTATCATATGAAGAATGCGCTGAATGTGTTGATTGCGTTGATGCATGAGACCCTGAACCTGAAGGACGAGATCCCGGAATTGAAGGTATTGGTGGAGCACCACCACTTCGAGAGGGGTTTGGAGCTGAATCGCTACCGCCACCGCCACCACCACCTGCTGCTAAAATTTTACCGCCAACTTGTGGAGCACTTCGATCATTAGTAACTGCTTTTTTTAATTTCATTCCTTTTCGAATATCACCAAGTAAAGCATCTCGACCTTGTCCACCACCACCTGGAGCACTAGGTGGGGGAGGAGTGGAAGACAATGAAGACTGACTTGATAGGGCTCCAAAAGCCAAAGGAGGTGGTGGAGGAGGTGGGGGTGGAGGAGGAGGACCTGGCATATTGGATAGAAAGTAAAAGAGTCTTTCTTTTGTAATTTAAATTAAATCCCGTTAAACAAATAACTTCAAATCTGGTTGGTATAGGATTACAGCTGTTTATAGTGAATTTTTCAACTGTCAAAAGGAATCCACACACAAAGACACACTTCACGTTTTTTCTTTCTAAACTTATTCAACCAATATAAAATCCCCTTTTTTTCTAGGTAAAATCGTTCAATAATAGAAAAGTGATCAGTACTTTTTCCTTTCCTCTTAAATATATAGGAAAATGCTTTAGGTTGAAATCAAACAAACAAATCTGATAAAATGGAAATGGCAAGTGTTGTGGGGCTGTGTTAGGGGCAGACTGGGCAGTTAGGACAGTTTTTTTTTTTTTTTTTTTTTAAAATATTTATTCTTATATCAGCATATACTATTAAGACGTTTTACAATACGAAGTAAAAAAAGAAGAATAAAAATATAAAATAATATATTAATTAGTTAAGAATCTTTTTTATTAATATAATGTCAATATTCATGAGGGAAAGTACCAAAAACCCACATACGCGTTTGTATTCAAGGCGAGTGCTTTTTACCGTCCTTCGGAGTCGAACGTACCGGCGTCTGGTCGTCACACCTCCATATGCCGATATGCCATCACACCTGTTTGACCTCCTACCGTCCAGGCCACAAGGCCGTCCAGTTAGGCTGTGATATCCCGTTGTTGTGATATTTTCTTTGATTATTATATCATCGGTTATTTTTTTCTATCTTTTACTGCTGTAATCATTCATTCATTTAACTTGTCTTTTATATAAATATACTATATTTAGTATATTATTTATATTTATTGCATTCGACGTCCTCTCGTCTTATATCGTATCTGATCTTTTATCGTGTCCCGGAGGTGGTATACTGAATGAATAAGCAGAATTAGGGTCTCTGATTGTACCTGGTGTCATACCCTATTACACTCATACGCGGACTCGACCTTCTGCAACCAAACCTGTTACAGCTGGCGTAACAACCAATCATAAACTTTGAGTTTAGCTCATCTAACTATCTCTCTTTGGTGGTCCTTGGTGGTCCTTGGTGGCCCAAGCGCTTTGACAAAAACCTATTAACTCTCTCGTTTTATTGTGGGGGATCTCCATTATTTCCGGCTATACTTGAGTATCAATATCCCCACATTATGGCGTAGGCGGGTGACTCGCCTTCCTGTAGCTATTACGGTCTCGAAAATCCACATTATGGCGTAGGCGGGTGACTCGCCTTCCTGTAGCTATTACGGTCTCGAAAATCCACATTGTGGCGTAGGCAGGTGATGCCTTCCCGTAGCTATTACGGTCTCGAAAATCCACATTATGCCTCCGGACTATTAGGACAATGCCCTAGTCCAGTAGGCTAAGCGGAACATACTACACATTATGTCTGTAGAGATACAAGCCACTGCTCGAATAATGCCACAATATGATTCTGACAGACTTCTAGCTGATGTTTCGGCAGCTGCTCTGATCGGGATTTGCCTCCAGCGGCTTGCTCTCAATGCGTTGAGAACTATATATATAAAGCACTAAGAAAAATCCTTAACTATAAGTTCATAGCTATCTTCGCCAATGAAGAGCCATCAACGCACGCGGTATGCCTTTGTCACCGGAAGCGGAGGACTACTTAGGGGTAGTGAATGCACAATCCCGAGCACAATGTAAGTTAATCATATGTATTGAAATGCGTGATAGTCGTATGTAAACACCTTACAGAATAATAAATAAATGAACATCATTATAATGATGAAATTAAATTAGAAAATAAAAAATTAGAAGTCCTGAGTCCTGAGCATGTAAATCGGTCCTTTTCAATCACACAAATCAACAAAATACTTTTGCTTTTTAGGGGATTTTCGTACAATAGAACTATCCGTCTCAGATGTCTCAGTAAGATCCACAACATCTGAAACTCCACGCTTAATACCCGGAACATTGGGACGAGTAGTGTGGATTTTGTGGTTAGCCTTTACAGAAGGCAATGTATTTGAAGAAGTAACAGGGCCTGGACTTTCAAAAGATGCCAGAGAGCCACTAAATGCCGGTTTTGAAGTAAGGGCCCTTGAATTTGTTTTGGTAGATGCAGTAGGTTTCGAGTTTATGGCACTTGTGACAGAATCAGATCCGGCAGCTAGGTTCTTATTACCGAAGTATTTACAGTAATCTGGATCATTTATAAGATTCCATTCAATTGAGGCGCGACCAAACCGTCGCTTTGTCGCATCATCACTACTCATCGAACCAACATGCGACTCTGATGAAACCATAAAACTTAAAAGACCGGTCAGAATGGCTCCCACACTCCAAGCTGGATTCCATGTTTCTGGATGATAGTCAGAAATGGACAGGCACAATCTCGTATTGGTCTTGAATCGACCACTTGGTGTGACCATACGGATAGCTGGAGGAGCAAATGGGAAGTTGGCCGGAAATATCAATGTACCATGATATTGGCCCCCCTCATACAGAGTATTTGGAGGTCCTGTAATTAAGTAGTGCCATCTAAAAAAAATGTTAGAATTTTAATGCAATTCAGCTGGCTTCCGCTTTGTTCGAGAACGAGCTAAAGGAACGGAGAGATAGCGAGAGGTAGCGAGAGCCAGGGAATTTAGCCCGTCCTACTTAATTATAGGTGCTGCTGGTCGCAGCTCAAGCTAGAGCTAGGGGTCCAAAACTTACTCTAAAATATTCTTTTCATTAGGTAGAGCTTCGATATATTCGGTTGGGCTTTCTTGGAGAAGTTTATACTCGCGAGCGAGCTATATGTTAGAATGTGGTTATCTTCCTGAGGATCTTACATAGTACTAGTACATACCCGTCTCTGTGCACCTATGGTGACCGACATGCTTGTGAAGTAGGATCGCAAGTTGATTTGTTCAACAGTTTTGGTGTAGAATGGTTGTCCAATAACAATATTTGATCTCGTTACAGTAAGGTAATAAATAATATAATAGGCACCTTATGTGCTGGTATAAATAAGTGAAGGTTTTTGTTTATAACAATAACGAATAGTTATAGCCGTAACCGCCTTAGTTAACCGGTCAGTACTTGAGCTGTAGTTGACGTTAATGGTACCCGGTTAGAAACTACAGGTTATTAATGTGTTGAGTTAACGGTAATAACGCGATAGTCCGCCTTTATTACTGTCAGGCATTGACTTGACCTGCCGGTGCAATTAAGGTCAACTGAAGGGTTCGCCCGAATCATATACATATATATATATATATATATAATGAGAAGATATATATTAAAATATATATTAAAATATATATTAAAATATAGCTCCCTGTCTATTGATATTGATGTCCCCATGTTATATTACGAAATAGTTGTGTAACTCGTGTCTCTATATAAAGTATATAATGAGTTAAACGGTAGATGAGCTTTTTTTTGTTTTTTTGTTTTTGTTTTTTGTTTTTTTTTCACGCAGGGTTTGTGTGCGGCTCGGTAATAATATTCCTTATCTAATCTTCATTATGCGGAAATGAATATTGCAGATCACCGTTTCCCCTGTTTTTTGACACTACTGGTATTGTAAAAAATCGTCGATACCATGTAGTACTTGAAGATAAGTTATGTAAGTTATGTTAAACAAAACTGCATGTGGAAGTTTGTCTGTTTTCATACTTGATTTTATTTATCTTTTTTTTAAAACAACTCTGATAGACTCCAAAACAATTGCTTAAGTCCTTGTAAAGTACTGTAATTGCTGTCTCACTCACGACATCATTTGTATATGGGGTCCTAGTTGACAGAGGCAAAAATAAAGCAGAAAAAAGAAAGATTTTTTTTTTTTTTTTTTTCTTCTTGAGTTCACAAATATCGGGCTTTTATAGTTAAGGTGAGTATAAAAGTCGGCAGATCGAATGGGCGGTATAGGTTGTCATATATCCGACTCGTTTCAGTTTAACTAACTATTCCAGAAATGGTCCCAAAAGTTCGAGGTTCCCGTGAAAGCAAGAATACCCCTAAATCTAATAAAAAATCAACAGCCTCTTCATCTAAAGAATCTTCTTCAAAAGAACATCGTCACCGGCAACACACCAACAGTAGCAATAGCCAAAATCTGAATAAAAACAGCAAAGTCAAAAATCAAAATCTGAACCAGAGCGAAAACCAGAGCGAAACCCGAAACCAGAATAAAAACCAAAACCAGAACCGAAACCAAAGTCAAAATCAATCTGATCCATTAACAAAAAATCCCCATGGTTTACATCCTTTACAACCTCAATTAGAGACAGTTGACGGAGTAGTCTCCACTGAAAAAATAACCGCCGCAGATGCTGCAGATGCTGCACTTCTAGCAACTACTCGGGTAGACTCCAACATTTCACCGAGTTCCTATTCCACCAGACAACTTGTTGCTTTATCGGCTCCACCAGGAACCTATGCAAGGAAATATGATGATTATATGAAAGATGGTAAGCTATTCTAAGTTGAAAACGGTCCTTGTGAAATCTGGAGCAGTAAGGTCCGCGATGGAGCCAACAAACCCATTCCATCGGCTGGGAAAGTAAACCCTAGTCCCCCCCTCGCTGCTCTCGACATACCAGATGATATGCGAGTAACGAGTCTGGGGCTAGGATACTGTTGTGATTTGTTTGTGCAACTAACATTTTTTTCATCAGACATTGCCAGCTCAGGTGTATGGGATACTGAAACAGACGGACGTGACCTGAGTTCTGGACCTCATGATTTAGCTCTGAATCTATCTAATGTTGATTCGGCTTTAGCTGCCATGACTTCGGGTGTTGATCCTGAGGATATTCGCCGCGCAAGAAAAACTATCAACGATGATTTACAACTTGATTGTGATTCTGAAGCTTATCCTGCATGGATAGCAAATGGAAAGGCAAAGCCACCCATCTCTATAGAAGCCATTGCAGCTATTTTCAAGCGAATGGGTCGAATATTTGGGTTCCAGAATGACAATGTAAGAAATATGTTTGATCATCTGATGGTCTTATTAGACTCTCGTGCTTCAAGAATGGGTATGGACCGGGCTTTGCTTAGTCTTCATGAGGATTATATTGGGGGTGAAAATGCAAACTATCGAAAATGGTATTTTGCTGCTGAGATAGATTTATTTGAAAATGATAGCCATCAGCAGCAAACTAGTGATGATGATGATACTACCGATGAGATCATTAAGAATGCCAATCAGAATGGAATCGATGATCAAAGTCAAAAAATAGACGTGAAAAGAGCTAGTAGTATTAGCCTTCCTAGTAGTAATCGAATTCGTGCTCTTGGTGACAGTCTACTTGGTGGTCGCGGCTATCCTAGTCTTGCGGGTATAGGTCGTCTGCTCGATAGATTGGGGTTTAAAGCATCAAAACTTAATCGCCGACAACAGAATTATGAGAACGGAATAGAAGCAGCACAAGAATTGTGGAGAATCAAAATGTTAGGCATGCCTACAGAAGTCCGTATATCTCAAATAATTCTCTATTTACTATGCTGGGGTGAAGCAAACCAAGTCCGGTTTATGCCTGAGTGCTTGGCTTTCATTTTTATGTGCGCCAATGAATACTATTTTTATCACTTAAAGCAAGGAGAAGACGACTCAATAATAGAGATTCCCGAGGGTCATTATCTTGATACTGTTATCACCCCTCTTTATGAGATCCTGCGTGATCAAGTATATGAAAAGGTTAATGGACTGTATATTCGTAAGGAGAAAGATCATAGTAAGGTCATTGGTTATGATGATATGAATCAATTGTTTTGGTACAAACAAGGATTGGAAAGATTGAAATTGAAAGGCGAGCATCATAATGGTTTAAAGTTAATTGATTTGCCCATTCATGAATGGTACATTAAACTCTGTGGTGGTATTCAATGGGACAAAGCATTTTATAAAACCTACTGTGAAACTCGATCTTGGTTGCATATGACTATTAATTTCAATCGAATCTGGATCATCCATGTTTCGATGTTTTGGTTCTATACTGCTTTCAATTCGCCATCTCTATACACTGTAGATTACGATTACACCAAAAATAATCAACCTCCAGCTCACGTCAGATGGACTATTGTAGCTTTGGGTGGTGCAATTGGACCTTTGGTTAATATTATTGCTACTTTGTCTGAATATTGTTTTGTGCCTCGTAAATGGCCAGGTGCACAGAATTTATTCGCCCGAATGATTATTCTAATCTTACAGTTTTCTATGATTGTTGCACCCACGGTTTATATCTTGTTGAAACGACCTCTTAATTCCCCGGATAATGTAGGTATAAGTATAGCCATAGTACAAATGGCTTTAGCAATTATTTTTACTCTCTTTTTTTCCATCACTCCTCTAGGGGTACTTTTTGGCAACTTCTTCCCTGAAAATGAAAGAAAAAATCTTGGCACGAAGTATTTTGTAGCTGCATTTCATGAACTTCGTGGTAATGACAGATTAATCTCCTATGGTCTATGGGTATCTATCCTTGTAGCCAAGCTTACAGAGTCATATTTCTTTTTGACGTTATCGCTTCGTGATCCTATCCGTGAACTTTCTGTTCTGAATCTATCTAATTGTATTGGTGATGTATATTTTGGACCTTTTCTTTGTCGCCAACAGGCCCGAGTTATTATGCTAGGTATGTTCATTACTGATCTCGTTTTGTTTTTTCTGGATTCTTATCTATGGTACATAATATTTAATACTCTTTTCTCGGTTGCCCGGTCATTCTATCTTGGTGTTTCGATTTGGACTCCTTGGAGAAATATCTATTCTCGATTACCTAAACGTATATATTCCAAGATATTATGTACTCAGAACATTCCATCAAATAAATACAGATCTAAGAAACTTGTCTCTGAGATTTGGAATATCATTATTCGGACAATGCATACCCAGCATTTAATTCCTGTGGAACAACGTGATAGGTTATTATTTAAATCGGAAATTTCCCCGAAAAGTGGAGAAGTAGAAGTCGTAGAACCCACTTTTTTTGTTTCTCAGGAGGATCAGGCATTTCATTCGTCAATTTTTGAAGCACAATCTGAAGCCGAAAGAAGAATTTCATTCTTTGCACAATCGTTAGCTACACCTATACCGGAAACGTACCCTATTGAAAATATGCCGTCTTTCACGGTTTTAATTCCTCATTACCGTGAAAAGATTATGTTGGCGATTCGAGAGGTAATTCGAGGAGATGATCAGAATGCTAAGATTTCATTGTTGGAATACTTGAAACAGCTACATCCTTTGGAATGGAACTGCTTTGTGGAGGATACCAAGAGTATGATGGACGCCGCCGGTGTTCTATCTACCAATGCTAATGGTGGAACTGCTTTTTTTGATAATAATGCAGGCGGTAGTGGTACCGGAGGTGGCAATGCTGATGATGATGAAAAAGAACGATATGGTAATGGGATTTTAGCTGAAATACCCTTTTATTGTATTGGGTTTAAATCATCTGATCAGCAGTATATTGATAGGACTAGGAAATGGGCCTCGCGAAGAGCTCAGACATTGTATAGAACAGTATCTGGATTTATGAACTATGCTCAAGCGATCAAATTGCTTTACTTAGTTGAGAGTAGACAAAATTTACCTAGTTTGTCTCAACAACAGCAACAAAAGTCAGGTCAAGATCATATCCAAAATTCTTCCTTTGCTGCTGAATGTGGCGATAATCCCCCCAACTTTTATGCACGATCAATTGATGCTGAGAAAGAAGAAAGGTTTAATCAAGAGAAAGTCGTTACCAAAGTTGTTAATCGTAAATTTCGCCTTCTTGTTAGCATGCAGCGTCTTCTGGATTTCAATGCTGGTGAAATAGAAGATACCGAAAAGCTACTGATGGATTTTAGACAACTGAAAATAGCTTATCTAGATAAGAGACCTCCGGCTAAAGAAGGACAGGATCCCATCTATTATTCTGTATTGATTGATAGAGACTGCGAAATTAGAGAAGACGGGAAAAGAAAACCATTGTATCGTATTCGCCTTTCTGGTGACCCAATTCTAGGAGATGGGAAAGGAGATAATCAAAACCATGCTCTTATTTTCTATCGAGGTGAATATATCCAATTAGTAGATGCTAATCAGGATAACTATCTTGAAGAATGTTTGAAAATTCGTAGCGTTTTGGCTGAGTTCGAAGAAATCACTTTACCTCATGAACCGTATCATAGCTCTTCTCCTGATAATAGTGGTTGCTCCTGTTGCTCCAAAAACCCGGTAGCTATTTTGGGTGCTCGAGAATATGTGTTCTCTGAAAATATTGGCGTTTTAGGTGATGTTGCTGCAGGTAAAGAACAAACTTTTGGCACTCTTTTTGCTAGGACTCTTGCTAAAATAGGTGGTAAACTCCATTATGGTCATCCGGATTTTTTAAACGGAATTTTCATGACAACCAGAGGTGGTGTTTCCAAAGCTCAAAAGGGTCTTCACTTAAACGAGGACATTTATGCCGGGATGACTGCCATTCTTCGAGGGGGCCGTATTAAACACAGCGAGTATATTCAGTGCGGAAAGGGACGAGATTTAGGATTTGGTTCAATTCTTAATTTCACTAGTAAAATTGGTGCTGGAATGGGTGAACAAATGCTATCAAGAGAATATTTTTATTTAGGTACTCGGTTACCTCTGGATCGGTTTTTGTCCTTCTACTACGCTCATCCCGGATTCCATATTAATAACATGTTTATTGTGGTCTCCCTCGAATTATTTCTGGTAGTGATGCTGAATTTATCTGCTCTTGCAGGAGAGGCAGTGACATGCTATCACGACCCCGATGCTCCCAAAACAGATCCTCACCACCCTCCAGGCTGTCAGAATCTGATCCCATTGTTTAAATGGGTGGAAAGGTGCGTATTGTCTATTTTTGTAGTGTTTTTCATTTCTTTCTTGCCCCTTTTTGTTCAAGAGTTAACCGAACGCGGTTTCTGGAGATCTACTACAAGGTTAGGCAAGCACTTATTATCTCTTTCACCAATTTTTGAAGTCTTTGTTTGTCAGATATACGCTCAGTCGCTTACTTATGACCTTTCATTAGGGGGTGCTAGATACATTTCTACGGGAAGAGGATTTGCTACATCAAGAGTTCCTTTTTCTACATTGTTTACAAGATTTGCTACTACCTCGATGTATTTTGGAGTTCGATCGTTAGTTATTCTCTTATTTATTAGTGTCACCTCATGGAAAGTTTCATTACTTTGGTTTTGGTTAACGACTGTTGCTCTTTGTTTAGCACCTGTAATATACAATCCACATCAGTTTGCTATTTCTGCTTTTTTTCTTGATTACCGTGAATTCATTAGATGGCTTTTTCGAGGCAATGCAAGACATCATGCTAACTCATGGATAAGTTATGTTCGTGAAAATCGGGCAAGAATCACTGGGTATAAAAGGAAGTCATTATATGAAGATTCTGATAGTCATAATGAAACTTGTATTCCGAAATTGCTCAATATAATTATGTCGGAAGTTGTGGTTCCCATGATGGTAGCTTTCTCAGTATGTGTCCCTTACCTTTATGTCAATTCACAAAACGATATTCGCGCACTGAAACCATACGCTAATCCTGTTGTTCGTTTAGGGATATGTACAGTGGGCCCTATTATTGTAGATGCACTAATTTTGTTAACAGTTTTTTGCCTTTCTTGTTGTGCAAGTCCATTACTTCGATGCTGTCTCCAGGTCCCTTCAGGGTTGGCAACTATTTCCCATTTGATTGGTGTAATCAATCATTTTGCATTCTTTGAAGCTGTATGGCTCATGGAAAGATGGAATTTCCGCAGAGCTTTATTAGGGATTATATCGGTGGTTTTAATACAATCTTTTCTGATTAAAGTAGTGACAGCGTTAGTATTGACAAGAGAATTAAAGCACAATCGAACAAACAGTTCGTGGTGGACTGGTCGATGGGCATCATCGGAATTAGGATGGATGATAATAACGCAACCTGCTAGAGAATTTATTTGTAAACTCATGGAAATGAGTTTATTCTCGTTGGACTTTACTCTCGGACATTGTATTTTCTTCGTGCAGGCTCCAATTTTGTTGGTTCCTTATATCGATCGGTGGCACAGTATGATGCTTTTTTGGCTGCGGCCAAGTAAACAAAAACTCTCTGAAAGGCTTATCCCACCAACTACTGCTGTTACTTTACAGCATCGGTTGGTGAGGAGGTTTTCGATCTTGTACTTTACAGTATTGCTACTTTTCATCTCTACTTTAGTAGGCCCATTGTTTATTCCGTGGGACTACAAAGAGGCTATAGCAGATTATGTTGATTCATATTACCCAGGAATAGTGAGTGCCATACCTTCTCGTTGATGGTAGACGGTAGTAATGCTTATTTAAGGGAAATAGCTTACAACTACAACTACATATTTAAATACTTCTTTTGCGATTAAAATTGATAACTTAAATATACATATTTTTGAAAGATGGACTGGGCCAAAACATCCCTGCTTGCTTTTTGCCCCTGGCTGCTAGTACTTCGCTTGAGGTAAAGATCTTGGTAGCTTCAGAAAACGTTCCAAAGTAGATATGTGCATTCCACCGATATGATTTAATAATATCCCTAGCTCTGTTCACCAACAGTCTGCCGTCTGTGTAATGTATCGAAATATCTATTTCATCAAACATCCCTCCTCGCTTTTTGCTCCTGGCTGCTAGCACTTCGCTTGAGGTAAAGATCTTGGTAGCTTCAGAAAGCGTTCCAAAGTAGATATGTGCATTCCACCGATATGATTTAACGATATCCCTAGCTCTGTTCACCAACAGTCTGCCGTCTGTGTAATGTCTCGAAATATCTATTTCGTCTCTCTCACTATCGCCCGCTAGAAACCTGAGAGAATTAATAGTCTCAGTCACAGTTTTATAATATAGTTAACTTAACGGTTAATTATAAAAATTTTATATGACTGTTATTTCCAATTCAATTCATTTATATATTACTAAATTAACAGCCATAACATTAGGATGGCGAAGAAAAAAATTGTATCGGATAATTCGGATTTACAAGTCAACCACATCAACAGTAGTTACAACATAGAAAGGAATATTAGAGATAGGATTAAGGTTAAACGTGAATATCAGATTAAGTTAGAGATCTTCTTATCTGATAAGGAAACCACCCTAACCTGGTATCATACGAAGATTCGTTAACTTATCAGAAAATATTTTGCATCCATCCCTTCATCTTTAAAGTCACATTTACAGACTTCATTATCAAGAATTTAGTCACTTATTTAACTAAATAAAATATATATTTATTCTTATATCCAACGCAACTCAATTCAATTGGTTAAAATAAAGATAATCGTTATAATTTTTTTTTTTTTTCTTCTTCACTGTATGTTATTCCATATATATGATTACGTGAACAAAAATAATTAATCGTTATATGTCACAACGACCAATCGTAGGCACCCTACGCACCCCATTGAATCGACAATCAGATAAGTAATACCAGACAACAAAACAGGAGAAACCCCGAAGGATGAAAACTCCCAAAACAATAAAACGAAGACCTAGCGGATCCCCAGCCATACGGCCTAGCCCCGAACTAGGCTGAACTGAATATTAGGGAACATCGCGAAGCCTACGATGGAATTTAAGATAATGCTCGTGCAGGCCCGAGATAGTAGTAGCATGGACAAAGCGGAGCATATGATGGGGAGCTCAATCCTCTGATTGATTGATTGATTGATTGATAATCATTTATTAGATGAAAATGTTACAAATATACGTTGACTGTAGAAAGTTTTATGACAAAGGCTATACGATAGCTATTATCGTTTCGACTTTCGTCCTCGTCAGTAGCCCGATTCTAAGTGAGGAGCAGAAAACAACTCAACAAAAAGCAGAAGAAAATTTGCCTTAAATGTCGTTACGTGTTGTCATTATCCACGTGACATGTT
>JAJMIF010000188.1:0-18014 GCA_030583505.1 Sugiyamaella castrensis
ATCCCTCTAAAGCTGATGAGTACCGGAGCTGTAGACAAGAGAACAACCTTGACTTTAAGCACTAATAGTTACTACTGAAGCCTATACACCTAAAGTTATCTGTTATTCGTCCACTGGATTGTTAGCGCCATATAGTTGATAATATTATATTTTATTTTATATTCTAGTATCGGAGCCTATAAGTTGTCAATTTCAACAGTTTTGTCCACTGCACTAACTCAGGCCAGTAGCCTTTTTCAGGAGTGTGCATGTCGTAGTTTATACGACATGAACGACATAACCGACTGTCAAGCGCGTGGAATCTAGAAACTGAAACGAAACAAACTTTATATTGAAATTATGTAAGTAATCCAGTGTCCCACCTATTCTTTGGAGGGCGAGGATCGAAGTAGATTTTAATAATAATAATAATAATAATAATAAGCGCGTGTGAGTGAACTCAGGTTACTCAGGTAACTCAGGCTTACTCAGCTAGCTAACCTTGTATTCTAGCTAGGGCTAGCTAAGAACTCGTACGGCTGAGATTTTCAAATCCGTAACGTTATTCATAAGATTCACCGTCGATAGTGTACTGTCCATCTTTCATATTCTCTCCTCGGCCATCTAATCGAATGTCACAATTAAACCCCAAAACCAAACATCCAGATTTCTTTGGTACTCCTGGTGCTATAGCTATATCCTTGGGTTTACCTCTAGTAATAAATGTCTTATACTTTACCTGTAATGAGAACGGATGCCCAGTTTCATGGAGTTCTTTCCAGCCATATCTAATCCAGATCCAAAGTAAATCATTTCTATCCCTAAACGCATTATATGCTTATCTGGCATGGCTTTTCGGCTTGGCCATATTAGATCGAATTGTTCCTGGAGAGATTGTTGAAGGTACTGTTCTTCGAGATGGTACCAGATTGAAATATAAGTTCAATGGTACTAATGTTATTATAATCGTTGGTAGTCTGATTATAGGTAGATATCACTACACAGAAGGTGGTCTTCCAGAATTTGTCTTTATCTATAATCATCTTCTGGAATTAATTAATGTTTCCATATCTGTTGCAGTGGTGATTTCTATTTATGTCTATGTTGCATCATTTTTACATAAGACTGAACCAATATTGGCTGAAGGAGGTAATACAGGAAATCCAATCTTCGATTGGTTTATAGGACGAGAACTTAATCCACGGATTGGTACTATGTTTGATATTAAGACATTTTTGGAAATGAGACCTGGTCTACCACTTTGGGCTATAATAAACCTTGTTATGGCTCATCATCAATTCCAAAAGTTTGGATACATTTCCGATTCAATGATTTTAGTATGTCTTTTCCAAGGATACTATGTTGTTGAAGGTACTTTCTATGAAAAGGGACTTTTGAATATGATGGATATTACTACTGATGGACTTGGATTTATGCTTATCTTTGGCGATTTGGCTTTAGTTCCATTTACTTATACGATGCCTTCAAGATTTTTAGCTGATCATCCAGTTGATTTAGGTGTATTAGGAGTAATTGGAGTTGTTTCGGTGTTTTTAACTGGACAATTAATTTTCAGGTTATCCAATAATCAGAAAAACGCATTCCGAAGAGGTGATTCATCTACTAAACATCTTAGGTATATTGTTTCTCCCACTGGAAGTAAATTGATTACTTCTGGCTGGTGGGGCACTGCTAGACATATTAATTACTTTGGTGACTGGTTAATTGGATGGTCATTTTCATTACCCACCGGGTTTTCATCGCCTATTCCATATTATTTTGTATTATTCTTTGCTACCCTGTTAATCCATCGTGAAATGAGAGACGAAGCCAAGTGTGCAGCAAAGTATAAGGAAACTTGGGTCAAGTATAAGAAGCTTGTACCTTCAAGGATCATTCCTGGCATTTACTAGGAATAAACAATTAAATAGGTATTAATATTGTAACATAGTTCCCTATATCCTATTTCTTTATATACTGAATTCCTATATATATATTTCGCTTCTATAGACAGACTGGTACTGTTGATCGGCTGGGCGTAAACATCTCTCGGGCACCTAGGGCTTGGCCCCATCCTTGTTTTGGCTCGGAGGTCCTTTGTGTCGTAGGTGAAAGGGGTCAGCAGCGAGTAAAGGGGGCTCTGGGGTATCAAAAGACGCCGTTAGATACAAAGAATAAATTAGTATTATACAATCTCCAATTTTTAAATAATTTTATTAAATTGAATTATTGCGTCTTTTTTGTATCCTCTTTAGGAGGTGGCCCCAGATCTTCAGTAAATGCTACAACTACATATCCAATAAGAACTATATTGGCCACTAAAGCTGCGGCTCCTCCAGAATAGATGGAATTGCCATTAAATAGATGTTGTACAGTGAAGAATGTTGTCAGGGGTGCTATTATCATAGCAGCAGTGAAAAAGATAAGCTTGCGAATTACCGAGCTAAGGTGTCAGCGCCGATCAGAGCAAAAGCTAATTACTCTAAAAAACTACTACTTACGTTGGTACCTCTGCTCTATTCGTTGACATTGTATAGACAATCTGATCTATCGACGAATGCTTGGATATGAAAGAAGCAACGGTTTCAGATATAACAGGACTGTTCACTGGGACGGTTCACTTGTGAAGATGAGAACGTAGCTAGGTTATGAAATAATTTAATGAGACATATATTGGATATATGCAAAGCCGTACATCACGTGTTAAATATCTTATCGATTGATCGATTGATCGATCGAGATCTTAACTAATTAATATAATATAGTTTAGGGTTTAAATAATGATCTTAAGGTTAACAACAATAAAAGTTATAAAACAATGATCAAATAACTAACAAATAACAAACAAATATATCAAAAGAGAAGATATTCTCCTTTTATATTCTTTCCCTTTATTTATCACTTGATTACAAGGCTCCAGAGACTTCTGAATCTAGATCATTAAACTGCGGCTGATGCGGCTTTAAAATATTCTGTTTATGCATGAGACAGGCTCACTTCCAACGACCGCGGTCAAGCAGTTTCGGCTTTCCTACTGTCAACACGCGAATCTTTATTTCTTCATTGCAATCAATATGGTGAGTATGGCTTTATACAAAGATTAGATTCTTATTGGTTTATCTATGCATTTCTTTTGTTAACCTTTTTGTAGAAACAGGAACAAAAGTCAACCAAAAAGCCGACTAAACTGAGGAGGATAACAGAAAGTGAATCTGTTGGTTCATCCCAATCAAACCGAGTTGTTGAACCAGAGGCAGGAGAACGTAGAAAACAGACTGAAGAATTACCTGAGCAAGGATCTAGAAGCCAAGAACGTCCTCTGGAACGAAGGGATATGATGATGAAAGTAGTAACAAGGTCGATGCCAATTCGGAGGCTCAAGAAGACATGGCCGAAGATGTCTGAAAGTGGTCAGGAACAAGTGATGCGAATTCTTGAAGCTACAGTTCCACCCATTATTCAGTCAGTACGTGGGGAACAGCGTAAAGCAGACGTTCAGCTAGAACTAGTTCGCTTGTGTTCAAAGTAAGTAATTCATACACAATGCACCAGCTCCAGAGATGAGTGAAAAATTCCCAAGTTATTGGATTTTATATTAATCCTGAAGGCTTAACTAGTTCAAAACCGAGCTACGAGGCATAGCCCAGATAACTGGGTATTTCGTTTTTGTTCGGGTTGCTAACATTGAGAATTGGTAAAAGATTATCAAAAATGCCGGTTCCTCCGACCACCAAAGATACTCATTATAGTTATGAGCAAACTCTGGTCCAGAAGAATCAGCTGGAAGCTGGTCTAATGCCTCTATTAGAACAGATTTCGTTTCTCGAACAAGAGATTGCTGAAGAAGAGAGGTATGTATCCGAGCTAAACGCCCGATTTCGTTAGTGACTAACTCTCAACTATAGAAAACTGGAAGTGGATCGAAATTATTTAAAAGAAATGAAAGAAGCAGATGATCTTCAAGATACCAAATCAACGAACATCGTAAGTTTCCTACTGGGATGAGCAGGTGTCTCCCTCTCACTGTGAGACTCTGACTAACTTCTTCAGGCAGTAAATCTACTTAAAAATTATACTCAGAATCATGGAATAGCCGATAATATTGATGCTGATATTGATTATACAGGGGTTGCTCAACAAAAGCCTATCCATGATACTGAACTGGATACTGTGATGTCGAAACTAGCAAGTGAAGTACATAAAATCCGGCAGAATAGTGAAGGATTAAGGCGTCTTTTAGGTGTTTGCGAGAACGTCGATAGTTTATTAGGGACGTCAGAAGACCTTGTCTAAAGAGACCGAAGAGCGTTATTACGTGTGTTGATCGCTTCACATTGGCTGACTGAAAACATTCGTACCATCAATTGTGGAATATCGATTTAAGGTTAAAGAAATACCAGTGACTGAGATAACCAGATATATATTCCTTGTTCAGATCAATCTGCCGAAAACGGACACCTGTCGTCTCAACGAAGTGAGAGCCATGGTACCCAGGGTTATTTGGGAGGTGGCTCACCGTGGCTGAATCCATTTGCTGCGTAACATATATATTTATTTATTATTTATTAATACAACTTGTCAACTTTATGGATACATAATTACGTTGATATTTGATCGCCCCTAAATTTCGTTATCACGCTTAGTTTATACATATAAAACTGAGCTTAGATCGATCGAGGGAAGGTGCGGGGCTGGCCGACATCGTATATCTGTCACATCGGCTCTGAGATACCTTTACCGTAACTGACCCTAAATTGTTTGTTTTCGATCTGCGCCGCTCCGATCAGGTGCGGCGATTGAGGCCACCTCTTTCTCTAGCTAGATTCAGTAACCCTAACATCCCACGACAGCTGTTAGCTAACTCTTTCTCAGAAAGGTCGGGTGGAAGTTGATTTTGTATATACAACTTCACACACATTAGAGAAGAGGTGTTATTTGTACCTTCTCTTCACCATCTGTTAACCATCTACTCCGCCCCTGAAAAGGCAGTGTTATTTGACACGGAAAAGCTTAATACAGAGATTCTCCATATATATACTATAGCAGCGGTATTTTCAGTTGCAAAAATAGTTTGGAGTTTTTTTGGAGTTGCGGTTTTCAGGTTTTTTTTTTTTTTTTTTTTTGGTTTGACACGCGATCAGATCCTAGGAAGCTTACGTCGGAAAGCAAATAGTGCTTTCGTGCAAAAGGATTCTCTATACTTCCATACTTCCATAAAAGAGTGATTGGATTTAGAGAAGTTCAATTAGAAAAGTTTTTTTTTTTTTTTTTGTTTTTATTAAATTTAGGTAAGTTTTTTTCTGAGATAGTGGACAGGAGGGGGGGGATTATGCGTTTTCAGACGCCTTCAGAGAAATCGGATGAATTTTTTGATTATTGGAACATCCTTCATATATATGAAATATTTGAGCATGTTATGTTCACCTGTTGCTCAGATGACTAAGGGGGTAGTCGTCCTAATATGAGGCAATTGCAATTGTCATGGTAGTCTGCTACTCTCGGAACAAAATGATATCCCAAGTGTAAATATGGCTAACAACTCTAGCTTAGAGGTGTTAACTTCTTGACTACCTCGATTGCAGGCTAAATCAAATTTCTAGACTCAGTAGAATTCTCCTGATAATTATTCTATTAATTATATTTTAATTACAATGAGTACAGCGACTACCCGTGATGGTAGACAGTTATCAGTCTCTGGACGAAATGGAAAAAGATTTGGAAATGGAAATGGAAATGGTAGTGGAAATGGACATGGAAGTGGTAATGGTAATGCAACAAGCAGCTCTAATGGTAATCTGAACTCAAGCACTAATGGTGTTGCTATTGCTGACCCTCCTCTTGGTCGAAGTACTGCCTCTCGTTCAAGTGTAGGGGGAGGGGCTAGAAATGCGTGGAGTAAGCCTCTTCAGCCTGTATCCTCAAATTCGAGTGGAAGTGGTACCTCTTTTACCAATGCCAATTTAAACTCTGTTGGGACTGTGACGTCTAGTTTCTCTTCGCCATCTTTGTCTTCTTTAGCAGCAGGTAGTAATTCCTCTATCGCCAGTGGTACGCCTGGTGATTCAGTCATAGGAGCTGGAAATCCCGAAAAGCATATGAACGATAGATTGACGTTTTTGCTAGCTAAATCAGTTGGGGCAACCGCTATTGTCACTGTGGCTTCAGGTTTAAGATATAAAGGCATTCTCGGCGGTGCATTGACGGATAGCGATTTAGGAATTATGTTAAGATATGCTAAGAGGACTACCTCTGTTCCAGGAATTGATGAAGATTCTTCCAAAGATAGTGACTATCAGGATGATGATAGTAATGGTAAACCTAAAAGATTTGATAAATTAGTTATTACACCGAAGGATTGTGTCGATATATATATTGAAAATCCAGATATGAGCGTTGATAAGCCAAAGTCTTCAATATTATCTGGTTCTTCTTCTACTATTAATACTTCTGATTCGACTACTTCCGTTGCCGGTGCCGGAGCTTTTAAGACTGATACTGATATCTCTGGTAAAAAAGGTGCCACTTTTGAAAGGGAACTTCAAAGATGGACGCCTGATCCCAGTGAAGACCTTGCGAATATGACTTTAGAAGAATCTGCCTCGTTGGCCACCGATAATGGTTCTGGTTCTGGTTCTGGTTGGGATCAATTTTCAGTTAATCAGAAGAAATTCGGTGTAGAGTCCACCTATGATGAACATTATTATACAACAGTCATTGACAAAAGTCATCCAGAATATCAAGAACGCGCTAGACGTGCCGAGCGGATTGCAGCTGAGATCACCAGCTCATCTCATGGAGGTAATATTCATCTTGCGGAAGAGAGAGGTTTAGTTGTTGACGATAGTGGTCTTGACGAGGAGGATAAATACTCCGGAGTAGATAGACGACCACAGAAACAACAGCAGCAAAAACCTCCTAGGTCACAACAGCAGCAGAATAGACAATCTGTCGGTGGCGGTATCGTGCAAATTCTCCAGTCTCAGCAGCCGCCATTGCCAGCAGCACCAATTCCTCCTGTTAACTCCTCTGGTGCAAAGAAATATACGCCTCCACAGTTTAGAGCACCTTCTGGAGTTAAAGGTTTGCCTGGAGTTCCATATGACCCTGCTATTATTTCCAGCTCTTTAGCTACTCCAGATGGAAGACTGACTCCCAAGACAAATGAATCCAATAAACAGGTTGCTAGTAATAATAATAATGATAATTCCAAGCCTAGTAGTAGTGACGGGACTAATATAACAGTCACTGGGACGACGACATCTGGTATTGAAAAGGAGTTGGTTGCAAACTTCTCACAGTTCGTGTCAGTTGAGTATGAACGATTGAATCAGAAGAAGCAGTATTTGCAAAAGAAAGAGAAATCGGACCGATTACATGACTTCAAAAAATTTTCTGAAGGTTATAAAATTAATACACCGGTGCCAGCAGATTTAGTGCCTATTCTTGCTAAAGGAAAAGATAAACAGGAAGAAATTGTGCAGAGGGCTGCTGCCAATGCTGCTGCTGCCAATACCCCAAGGGCATCTCCGTCATTGACTAAGGCACATGCTGATAAGGAGAATATTAAATCTTCTACTGCGAGTCCCGCACTGCCAACTCCTGCTGTACCTGTTGGAATTCCAGCTTCTTCTACAGTTTCCGTTGGGTCTGGTACTTCTAATAGTAATGTTACCACTCCTTTAGCTCCATCATCTTCTACAATCAAGAGGCAACAGCCACCACAAGTAAAACTACATGCAGCATCAAATACAAACACCGGAGCAACAACAGCAGCCAAGCATCAAGAAGTGAAAGCCGCTCTTTCTAGTGCTACTTCTTCTAGCAACAGTAGTACTACTAGTGTTGTGTCTGGATTTACATCTGCTTCTGTCCCAGTTACTGCTCCGGCGCCTCCCAAATTCAATTTCAAAGTTCCTGGCTTCAAACCAAATCCTTCAGCTCATTCCTTTACACCGCTGGTTGGTAGCAAAACTTCTCCTTCACCTTTATCGTCGCAGGTTGCTTCTCCTCAAACCAAGCCAACGCCCACCGTTAGTACAACCACTAAAAGTCCTGCAATTCCATCTTTTTTTGGAAATAAAGTTGTAGGAGGTAAGTCACGAGATGGTAAATTCAATCCGTTTTTACGTGCAAAAGCAGAACATACGGCAGAGGACCCGTTTATAATTGAACGGGCATTTGCTACTCCTCCAACTTGGACGGCTGCAGTTGAAAAATCATATGTTGATGTTCTTGCCGGTCTGGAAGTGAGTGGCTCTCCTCGAGTCTTTTACGGTAGTGGCGGTGAAGGAATTTCTCCGCGACCTAATGTAGGTGGGTTCCCTCCTTCGTCACCAATGGCATTATCTGGTGCAAATTTAGTACCAATGATGCCGGCCACTGCATTTCATGAACTTGGCAATGCTATTATGGCAACTTCACCTCCCCCTATACCTGGCCAGATGATCCCAGGTATGATTCCTGCCATGGGGTATCCTCAATATATGGTCCCTCAGCAATACGGAGCAGCTCAGTTTTATCGTACTCCTCAACCAATGGGATTGCCGTTGGGATATCTTCCACCTCAAAGTGTCTATGCATCCCCTAGAATACATCAAGCTGTAATGGTTCCAACCGGTCAGCCTGGGAGTGGCTATTATCCTCCCCAACCACAGTTTATGCAAAGAGGCAGCATAAATAGCCCTGGTTCACATGGTTCACATTATAACAGCTATTCAAGGCGTGGATCAAATGGACCCAATGGACCGAATCATGGCCCACCACTGCCTCATCAAAACCATGGTCCTCCTCTTCCTCCCCCTCCACCACCACCACCTCCTTCTGGCCCTTCTAATTCTCAAGATGCAACAATCCCTGAAGAGAAAAAGTAGACTAGAAGTTAAATTGTTTATATTGCACGATGATATAAAAAGTTCGCAGTTTCTTCATGGTTCCTAGGGTACTTAAATGGGACTTTGACTACGTTGTATCAGTATACTGTTTGTAATGTCAAATGTATGAGGATCAGAGCATAGAGACATGTGTTCTAATGAATGGAAGATCCTTTGGTAGATAAGTCCGAACCAGCTGAGGGATGAGAAGCAACTCGACTCATAATATCAAAAGCTCTGTCTTCTTATTGACTGGAATTGGTTTTTTTACTTTGTTCGGAACTATGTGTATGCTAAACTCTTCATATTGGGAGGGAGTATTGATTTGATGTTATAAATTAATGGAGCGGTGATAGTAGAATAAAATATTTTTTTTTTGTTTTTGTTGTAATAAATTAGACAGGTCTCGGATCTGCCTCAGATTTAAGTTAATTCCGGACTTAGGAAGCGATCCAAGTGAGGAATTTGGCTTGGTCTGTCGATGTAATAGTTATTCTGGTTTGCATATAACTGACTGCCTTTTTCAGCATGCTGGACTTGACTTGAAAAAGATTGCGATCATGAATTCTGGGGTAGTTTTCAGTACTTTGTGCAGCCAAGGAATCAAGGATCCTTGCATCCAACATTTTTAATTCAATTATCGCATTGTCTATGTAGGGGGAGCTATCGAGAAACCCATTTGATCGTGTTTAGTTAGACAGAAAAAAAAAAGGTCCAATATTTTAAATATGCCAGCTACGACCTGGAAAGCAAGATTTCCCGTTCGATCAATCATATTTAAACTGTGAAGATATGGTGCGAGACATCGAGATGATGTATGATGAGAAAGTCTTGTAGTTTTATTTCTTGTTTCGGAGATTCTGCTTAGATCTTGAGATACGGTCAATCAGTTCAAGTTCATCAATTCGTAAATTAGCAGAATGATTTGGTATGGATATCATTTCTATGAGAAAACTCTCAAACGGGTCGGTGACCTTCAACTGAATATTCATATATATCTATATCAAGGAGTTATTTTTCTGCAAGAAGAGTTCAATCTCTCAATAACTATTGTATACCCTTTTCTGGCAGGTAGACCCTGATCGACACATTATGCAAGATTCATAGCTGCTAGCACACAACAACTGTGGGTTATAGGTTAAATATAGAAATAACCTTACCCATAAAATTCAGATTTCTCCGTTAACTTAAAATGTCGCTAAGGCATGCATCAGATTCACATCTGCCTAAGGTTCAGCTGTTCATGTATTGAAATTTTCATCGCCGGTGAATAGATTGCTACCATTTGGCCCTTCAGAAGTCATGAGTTCAGGTTGGGTTAGAGGTCCTCTATGTGGTATCAATAATTGTCGTAGCCGGTTATGGCAGACTGTAGAAGGTCGAAAAGTCTGCCAATACGGCCATGTTAAAGAAGGAGATATCGAAATTGGTGAAGATGATGAAGTCTTTTTCGCTAGTCAGGGTCGAAGACTTAATATTCCTCGTAGTCAACGGGGATCTTCAATTGGATCTGATCATGACAAGCACAACTTCTTTGGTGTTGAAGGACAAGCGATTGGTTTTCAATGTTTACAGCTCCTGTTGAGGAAACAAGTTCATTGGCTGATTCAGAATCAGGGACTACCAAAAGAACTCGAAACTGTGGTAAAGTCCTTATGGATGATATTAGTGAATGGTACAGATTTTGGAAAATCTTCTTTCGGTACTGATAATGTAAGAAGTACCCCAATGCCAACAGGTACTCCGAGAGGTACTCCAAAAAGTTCCCCTTTCACTACGGATATTTCTGATGATGAAAAAGATACAGTAGCAGCAACAGCAAATAAAGCTCGTGCTGATATAGATAATGATGATCATGATTATGGTGATGATAATGATAATGATGATAATGATAACAATAACAATAACGATAACGATAACGAAAATAATAATGTAGGTTCCTATCAGAAAAAGCTCTATGGTAAGAAGAGTAAACCATATCTAAAAACAGCTGAATTCATACATACCGCTGTTCTTTGTTACCTTGGGTGTGTTATTCTTAGAATCCCAGTTTATGGTTACGATTTCATTCGTTGGATTGAACGACAAGAATTCCCATACATGCGAGCATACGCTTATATACCTGAAGAAATGTGGAAGAAATTGCCCGCGTATTTGACTCATATATTTCAACCAGACAATTTTCCTGATCTGGGACGATTTCATGTAGCGGTAAGAGCTCTTAGTCAAATGTATTTTGCAGCAGGAGTTAAATTTCCTCAACCTGCAATTCAACCTTTAATCTTCAAGATCATTCAAGATTTATTCCTTCCTCCTGAAATTTATATTGCCAGTCAAAGATTAGCTGAGTCGTTACAGATAACTCTTGAACTTCCTCAATTGAGATCGGGGTTTTTTTATAGGTTGGAAATTCCCGAAGTTAAGCTTTTTTGTATTATTATAATCACCGTAAAACTTTGCTACGGTCTAGATGAATGGGTCCGGATCCCATTAGATGATATAACCCCAGCTTCTCAAATTATTGATTGGCGTCTTTGGTCTGATATGGTACGTAAGATTTGGCTTGAAGATGAGTCATTTTTTAATATCGACGATCGTGACGTAAGTTTTTGGGAAGAAGGCAAAGTGAAACGTTACCTAGATTGGGTAGAGACATGTTTGTTAGGTCGTCCGGCAATTAATCCCCAATATAAAAGAATTATGGACCTATTTCCATTAGGAGAGTATGGAGAGGATGGAATACCAAAGTATCCACGTCAATCCTCCTCGTTGCCCTCCTCCACCTTGTCATCTTCTTATGCCACTCTCAATGCTGGACCTCAAGAAATTGCAGAGATCATGCGAATTGTTCATTCAACAACTTCTCCATTTGTTTTTGATGGAAATCCAGATGATATTAAAGTAAAAGAATCTCTACTTACCTCTGGTGCTCGTTATCAGTCGTATCCAAGTAGAGTAGAACCGCCTAACGTGGTAAAAATTATGTATGAAACTGCTGCCAAACTTTGTGGGGTTTCATCTAATGTCATCCATAGTTCGGTTCGTATTCTGGAAAAACGTTGTGATAAGCTTGATTGGGAAGCTATGGATCTGTTGACACGACCACCTGAAAATATAATAGATGGTAAATAATATGGGGCATAACCTCAGATCCCTAGCTTTTTCTACTCTTGAGAGGCTATACAGATTAACTGGAACGAATGCGACTTATTTATTTATTTAAAATTAATTTTATTTATTATTTCGTTTCCCATTATATCGTTTAAAAAGGAGGCTTCAGCACCCATATATAAGTTATACAGACATTTTCATCTCTATTTTTGATTGAGGTTTATATCCTTCAACAATGAAATCTTCATATTTAAAACCGTCAATATTATCTATTTCTCTGGCAAACTTTAATTTGGGAAAATCGCCAGGTGTTCTGGCCATTTGTATTTTCAAAGCATCAACATGATCAGCATATACATGAGCATCACCCATAGTATGAATAAAATCACCACATTCAATGCCACACACATGAGCAATCATTTTAGTCAATAAAGCATAAGATGCAATATTAAAAGGAACACCAAGTCCCATATCACAGCTTCGTTGATAAAGCTGACAAGATAATTCAGGTTTCCCATTACGAAAGCTAACAAAGAATTGAGAAAAAACATGACAAGGAGGTAAGGCCATATCATTCATGTCAGTAGGATTCCAAGCTGACATAATAATACGTCTATCATAAGGGGTTTCTTTAATCTTACGAATAACCTCTGCTAATTGATCCACACCTTGTCCAGTGTAATCAGTATCACAATCCACATACTTAGCACCAAAATATCTCCATTGGAACCCATAAACAGGTCCTAAATCACCTTCTCGTCTTTCAGTAAGACCACGTTTGTCTAGAAACTCTCGACTTCCATTACCATCCCAAATATGAACACCACGTTCAGATAGCTTCTTTGAGTCTGTACATCCCTGAACAAACCATAATAATTCTTCCAAAACTCCTTTGAAATAGACACGTTTTGTGGTTAGTAAAGGGAATGAGCCATTACGTAAACTGAATCGTATTTGATTTGGAGCAAATATACTATAAGTTCCAGTTCCAGTTCTATCAGCACGAAATTCGCCTTCTTCAATGATCTGCTCACAAAGATCTAAGTAGGCTTGTTCTTCTTTATTTTTATAAATATTAATATTATCGTTTATTATAGTCATTATTATCTTTAAACAAAGCCGATGATAAAAAACAACAAAAAAATTAATGTAAGAAGAAATAATGTACCGGTAAGAGAGAAAACGCGTCCGTGAAATAACTGTAATTTCGTGTTTTGTTTGTAAGATCAAAAACGCGGTTTATCAAAGAATTTTATAAAAGCCGCACGAATATTAAATGCCTCTTTGCTAGATCTGAAAGAGCCGACGAGCTGCAAAGCTATTGTGAACGATCTACAAGACAGCACGCGGAGCCACCAGGTAGCTAGGCAGATTGAACAGAACGGGATCAAGCGAAAATGAATTAAAAGTGAGAACAGAATGAAGGCTTAGTGAAGAACCATGTCATCATCAAATCCAGAATGCATATTCCCAGATTAAGTGATATACTAACTGTTACAACCTATGCATTGTGATAGAACAGATATTCCCGAAAAACAGAAAGCTGCTATTTAGCATTTTAAAAGACTAACAATGACCATCAAAGCTGCATATAAAAAACTGTCGTCCATTTGTTGGTCTTTTTTGAGTTATACACGTACTCATAATATTACGAGTCGAAATGACGCAATTATTTGATGGCTCGTAAATCAGTAAGGTAATCTGAGTTGTTCACTAGTCCCTTGCTGCATGGCCAAGCAGATCCTTATCTGAACCGTTTAGATCTATCTATTCTACTGAGTCCTGAGACCCCCGCTTGTCTGTCGATAATGCCTGCCATAACTTGACCTGTTCCCAGTTGGATCTGCCCACCCATTTCTTGACCTCCAATTCTTATTGCTGCTGCAAGCGCAAGCGTACTGCCGGATTAGGTTAACTTAACTCTAACTAACTAAGTTAAAAGTTAAAGTTGATATGTGTTATGCATAACCCCCAACGTTAACGTTACAGCGAGAGTTAAAACCACAGACAGGGTCTGAACACATAGGCACCCATTTCGATCCTTCCCCTCATCGCCAAACCTGAAACATCATCGGTTTTCCAAGTCTTCCCACCTTTCATTTTTTTTTAATTTTTTTATATCTTAAAATCTTGGTTTGGTATCATCTTCATAATGACTACTCAACTTATAGCAAGTAGCGATGGAATTCATCTCAATGTTACAACTTGGGGAGATCCACAAAATACTCCTATAGTTCTTGTTCATGGATTCCCAGATAATCATACTGTATGGTTACCGGTAATTAGTCACTTGGAACCTAATTTCTATGTAATCGCTTATGATGTTAGAGGTGCTGGCAAATCAGAAGTTCCAAACAAAATATCAGATTATAAATTGGATCAGCTTTCTCGTGATCTGGTTGCTGTTGTTGACAGTATTATCCCTGATCGTAAATTCCATTTGGTTGGCCATGATTGGGGTAGTATTCAAAGTTGGCATTCAGTTACTACAAGTCAACTTGAAGGACGTATTGCTTCGTTTACTACTATTTCTGGACCATCTCTTGATCATGCAGCACTTTGGCTGCGTAACGAATTATTAAGCTTTTCGTTTAATTCCTATTTAAGACTTTTCAGGCAATTATTTAAGTCATGGTATATTTTTATGTTTCAATTACCTTGGTATCCTGAATATCTGTGGCAGACTCATACCAGTAAGGTTTGGTCAAAGTTTTTAGAGAAGAAAGAAGATGTTGTAGAAACTACTGCTAGTCCAACGCTTTTGAAAGATGGTACAAATGGGATCAATTTATATAGAGCAAATTTTCTACAGACCCATTTGTGGGCTAAGGAGCGGTATGCTCACTGTCCTGTTCAATTGATAGTATTAAATAAGGATAATTATATTTCTCCTTATTTGTTTGATGATTTATCTCATTGGGTAAAGCAATTATATAGGAGGGAATTGAATGAGAAGCATTGGGCTATTCTGATTAAACCTGAAATTATTGCAAATTATATTAATGATTTTGTAACTGCTGTTGAAGAAGGAAACCTTGATAAATTGGAGAATTTAAGAGGAACTAATTAACCACCGAGTGATATAATTGTAGGATTTTTTTTGTCTATTTAATTTGAATCGAAATCTGCTTAGGGAAGGCCCTTGTTCCCTAGTCTTCTCAGGATGTTTGGACTCTTCGTCCAGACTATACGGATTTAACCAGAGGGAAGCGAACCCAGGCTCCGGAGGCTGAGTCGAGCATAGCTCGAGGTCCATAAATGGCCCTTTCATTATAAGACCAGATCTTGCTGAAATTTTGCTGAGAATTATTCGATAAGCTGGTTTTGAGGGTTTGGTTGCTATAACAGGATAATAGTAATTAATTTAACTTTAACTTTAACGTTAAATTAGCTAGTTAATATTACAGCGGTGTTAACAGCCAGCTCGTCTTTCACGGCTGTGCGTAGACCCCTGCCGCTCGAGAATTGCAGCATTACGTGAAAACCTGGACCACTCTGGAGTATCGAGAGCTAGGGTCTTGGACAACCGCCAGCAGAACGGGCCACGAGCACTCCCGACTGCTCTGCTCTCCGCTCGGGTCGGATCGGTATGGTTTTTCGAGGCTTCAGTCTCAAGACGGAGAAGACAAGAGATAACACAGCAGTAAATAACAAAAATAAATTGTGTGCATAAATCATTATAGAATCGTTGTAGTCTACCAATAAAACAATTAAGAAATTAAATAAAAAAATAAATAAACGAGTAAGATCGTTATATTTTTCTCCTTTTTCAGACAGATATTTCATCATCATCCGTTATAAATAATATATAGTCATTAGAGTCATCACCAATAATAGATGTAGTTGATGTAAGATTATTAGAAACAATCATATTATTGGTAGTAGTTGTTGAGAGCAAAGAAGAAATTACATTGGTGGATTCAGTACTAGAAGGACCAACTGCAGTAAGATCAACAGAAGACCTTGCAGAAGTAGAGGGGGAAGTATCGAATAATCCCCTTCGCCGCTGTTGTCGTGAACTTCGCGATTCAGGAAAGCAATGCTCAGCAGTATAATATAAAAACACAATAAGTGTTACAATATCAACAGTAAAACAAGCCTGAGCAGGTCTTAACCATCTCCAATTATGTTTACAAACATGTAAAAAATAAGCCGAACAGCCGCTAGATATCAATCCAATAGTGTAACATCGTAAAAATAATTTTACTAATATTAATATCCTTCTAGGTAAAGAAAGAATAGGTTTAGTATTTCCTCGAAATAATCTCATCATATCGAAATTTAACATAGCTACAAAATTAGCTACAGCTAAAAATAATGAAAGATGGAAACCCCCATAACGAGATGCACATGAATGTTTGAAACTAAGAGAATCGTAATGACGACATTTTTGAATGCCAGTAACAAAAGCTGAACTAACCCCCACTAATAAATAGGCAAGTACAAAAAATACTAATTCAAGGTCAGAAAGATTTTTTGATTTACGAGAAAAATTTGGTGATGAAATATCTGCTGTATCTTCCGTTATAGCTGCTCTTACATCTGCTCTTTCATCTGCGGTTCTATCCGCTGTTCCTCCCGCTGAGGCAGATGAAGAGTCTATTGATGGCAAAGGTTCTCTTGTTGTGGACTGTATTAAAGTTATTAAAGGAGTCCATAATAATCGATATATAATATAAATAGAAGTTGAATAAAGTAGAAGAAGTTCAAAACTTGTTACCATATATTCTAAAGAATCCAGTAATGGGTGAACTACTGGAGGTATTATTTTCGATTTCATCTTGAATAAGAGGAAGAAGAAAAATATAAATTATATGATGATAATACTGCTAATAAAGGCATTAAAAGATGATCAAGAACAATCAAATATTCAATTTGACAGAAAAAAATCAGAACTTGTTCTTCGGTTGAGTTCCACCAAAAACTTTTAAAAAATAAACAACACAACTTTCGTTAGGTATCAATCAACCTAAAACAAGAAACCATCTAACAAAACTTAATGATGGTGAATGAATCCTTCCCTCCTTATTTATATATCGTCTCCATAATCCAGCCAATATTTATATTTATTGGAAAAAAATTATGTTCCTAAGTTTCTAACTCTAGCCAAGTACATATATTCTCCCTGTCCCGTAGTATATATATTCTCTAGTTCCTTTTTCTTTTTCCCGGCCCCTCTTTACTCGATAATTTTAAGCTGTTGATTAAAGTTAACCAGCCTCAAAACAAATTTCCTAGCAAAACTAAAGTTAATGCCCATATACGCAATCACACCAGACTTTTAAATAAAACAAAATATAAGTCTTAATCCATGCAATAACTAGTTTTCTTTCCTCTTTCCACACATATTAAATAAACCAGTTAAAAATTATGCAGTAATCAAAACCTGCTTGTATCGACTAACAGTTAGTTTTGATTTATTCGGCCGCGTGCGTTGACCTTAAAAATTGATCTCCGCTTTTCCAATCAATGCCATTAACTCGGCCACGCGTACTACTTAAAAAGAGATAAAAATTACGTTATATGTGCTAGATATTATGCATGCAGGGTTTTGCTAAGCTTTGGTTGTGCATATCACTGAATCGAGGTTTTTATGTGGATTATGGAGGAGGTGTGTTAAAAGCGCCACTCCCCCAAGACCACGACCACGACCACGGCCACCGTTCAGCCCCTCCTGATTTGGCCCGCATCTCGCTTCTGCTGCAGTTGTCATGATAAATCATTTACTTCCGTAGTATGTATGAACTGGTAAATCACTAGTATTGAAAAGAAGTCAATGTATGTGCTTGTTGTGTGTAGGATTTTTCGGTCCAAGAGATGTCGGCTCATTCTCTTCCCGACCACCGCACTACCAACGCTAGCTAGACCGCCCTTGCCTCATCCCACATTAGCTAAACTCCAAATATCATCATCGTTTTTCATTATCGCACCATGTCCTGTCACACTGATCTTTCTCTCTTTATGTTCTGTCCTAATTTCTCCGCTATCGCTGCAACTAGCTAGATGGCTAGCTAGCTAGTACGCCTGGGAAATAACGTGAGTCTTGGCTGTTTC